>JAZHYW010047575.1:0-10229 GCA_037355805.1 Ixodes ricinus | reverse complement strand
CACGTATTGCTGGAACCAGTTTGTGATTGTACTCTTGGCTCCTTACATGGAGATATCAAGAGTATTCGTAAACATTGGTACCAGTTTGTAATAACTGTAAACAATATGTCATCACTATTTGATGTTTTTGTGCTAACACAGATCAATGCGAATTACGATTATTTGGTGTTGAGTTTCGGATACCTTGGTATAAATAAATTTTTCCAAACACGGCCGATTGGTCGAGGACGAGGAATTGCTATATTGGTTGAGGCTTGTAGTGTACTGAAAAACTTGATGCAGTGTTTTGCCATTGCGAGCCTGTCTATGAGGCTATGGGGTTCTAAGTGTGCCATGATTTTTAGACGAACTCATGAATACATTTGGTAATTTTCAGTCTGTCAACAACGGTTTAGTCGGTGATTTCAACATTGATACGCTTCAACTCGCCGTCTATTGTTTATGACAATCTCAAACTTTTAGCGCATTCTGGTCTGGAAGAATTGATTTAACTCCAACTCGAGAAGAACTTTTGGATGATCATCTTGTGGCCTCGGGTCTGATTATATATGCATACGCGTTCCGAATGTTGTTGCAAAATCGGGCGTAATAAAGAAACAATTAGCCGACCATTACCTTGTGGCCCGTCGACTTGCATCCCAACTCGCAATGAAATCAACAATAGCGATAACAAAAACACTGGAAATAACTGGTAAAATAAGACTGGATAATCTCTTAATTTTTTTGATAAGTTGGTTAGAAGCTATGATTGGAATAGTTTAACCTCCATTCAAGAATTTGATGAAGTCTACTGTAGGTTTAGGGATCAATTTAACTACTTCAAGGACCAATTTAAAACGTTATCACTCTGAGGCGTCGTCGAAGTGAACAAGAATGGTTTGTTAACAAGTGATATTTTGTCAGCTATCCGCTATAAACATCTTGTTAGGGCTAGATATTGGCGATCTCCAACCAATACGAACTTGAAAAAAATCTTGTTAACGTAGCTGCTTGGGCGAGTTGGTCGCTCATATTAACACACAGTATACAGCTCACTACTGCAAAGTACACTCACACCGTACAATCACTCCTTACACACATAAAGAAAGGGAAATCAAACGAACCACGCGGACTCACAACTCATTTTTATTTACTTTGTATTCTTCATGTCTGTACCTACCGAATTTCCTGAATCACGCGCACCTATCTCCTAGATACCAATACAATTTGTTTTTTCCCAGGTTCAAAGAAAGGTGACTAATACAGTTTTTATAATTCCTGACGATGTGTTAAGCTTCAACAATTCCCCTAATTAGCGCATATCTAAAATTGTACAACATAACAGGTGAACCTCGGCACCCACAATCACGGCAGTGTGCCCAGGTGGCCAGAGTTAGGTCTAGTGCTATTGTTTTTGTGCTTTCGGAGCCTGTCATTAAGGCACTGTACAGTCTACCCTATGTACATTTTCCCCCACGAAAGGGAAGACGAATACAATACTTCCTTTGCGAACTCGACGAAGCGGTTCCTGATGTTTCTTGGTACAGCTTACTCGTCCGGTGGAAATAAGGCGAGTTTCCTTGTTTGCAAATGATGGAAAGCTTACTAGGAGCAGAGACGAGGACGTCGATGTTGAACTTATTGGAGTATTTCTTGATGCCATCAGCGGTGTATGTAGGGCAGAACGACTGGTTTCGTTATTCTATTTCTGGCTTTTAGTGTGACAGATGTTCCTTTATTTTTGGTTTATTGATGCTCTCCGCAATCGATTTTAATATAGAGATAGGGTATCCGGCAGATGTTAAACTTGAAATTTGCGTACAATACATATAAAACTCAGCTTGCCCGCTTACTAATCATATTAAGATATTAACGCCCAATCATCCTATGTATGCATACCTCTCTTTGTACATCTTGCAACTGTTGACCCATATCTTATATATATCAAGTTAAATATTTATGACTTGAATTTGAAACTGATTTGTCCGTGAATTCCTATCTGTCAAAAATGTGTAAACGACTGAGAAATGTATCTTGTTTACTATATAGTACCATGTCTCTAATACCTTATTCAACGAAAACGACAATCGCTCCCGCTTTGGCATACAGAGTTTTGCGTTTCGGAATAACTATTTTGGTCACAGCCGAGGACGATGGGGTCGAAAAATTGACTCAATCATGTCAGGAATATTTAGAAGCATTGTTTATGGTTCAATACCGCAAATTGAAGAAGAAATGATAGCAGTCTTTGGCTGGCTTTTGATCAATTCTTTTTTTGTGTGAGAGCGTTATAATGAAACACCTCAGGTGTGATAATTTCAAATTGCCCCATGTCGTGTCTAGATCAGCTTCGGCACACCGAGCGCTATGAAATGTGTTTTGTTGTAACGAAGTACGGAAAAAGAATTCGGAATTTCTATGTTCCCTTTATATTTAATAGCGTACCGGACGATGTTTACACTGTGGAATTACAAAAAGAAGTTAAGCAAGTTTTCCGATTCAATAATGCAAATCTGACTCTGCTGTGATGTATGCGCATGTGTTTGTGTGATATTATCGTTTGCATCACAGCGTATATGTGATGTATGTTGAGCTTGGAACTTTACGTGTGTGGGGACGTTTCTCTATCACTAAACTGTAGGAACTTGTCCAACAAGCCTTTTATCTGGCTTTGACAGACCCGTCTTCAAGTGAACTGCATGTGTAAATAAATATTATTATTATTATTATTATTATTATTATTATTATTATTAATATTGTTATCATCCCCATCATCATCATCATCATCATCCGACCGCCCGTCACAAATTTCTAGATGACTTGCTAACAAAAATCTAAGTAGCAGACAGAGTTCTTTAGGAGAGTTTTTTCCTGGCGATTTTGTGTCTTAGAAAGCCAGGAGATGCGCAAAAATGAAGCCAAACGATCTTCAGTTTAGAGTCGGGAGTATCTTCCTAATTCACTAAACAAGTGTCAAAATTAGGTTCCTCTGCTGCTAGTTTGGTTGTAATTTTAAAACATCGGCCTTAAATCGGCGCACAAGTGCTGAAGCTAGGCTTTACTTCTGGTTTGTTCGGTTTTCATGTTGCACACGTGGCGCTGTCATTTTCCAAACAAGTTTCAGGTTTATTCTTCACTTCTGGTACTTCGGTTTATGCGTGGTAGCCTCTTTGGCTCAACTCTTACACCTTTGGAATTATTTGGTGGGCCAGAGAAAAAAGACAAAAAGACAGCGAAAAATACTCTGGCACTAACTGACGCTCAAGAGAAAAATATTTGGTTCTAGGTAGCACCTAGGATTGCCGGGCTAGTCCCAAGTTAGCCCGATTTGTGGCGTGCTACCTGGTGACAGGCGTGTTCATTGTACTTGACTGATACGGCATTAATACTTTTTTCTCTGCAATGCCTAGTTTTAATGAAACCTGTGGCCAGCATTTCGTGAAACTCCGTATTGATTGTTTCGCAAAACTCAATAAACAATATGTTTTGTTTGAATTTTTTGAAGGGTTGCCGGTTGCTTTGATTTCGTCCTCACAGTACATTTATTCGGTTTGGTGGTCATCAGATGGAGAAAATTCGCGTTCTGATAAATTAGATATTGAACTAGAAAAATGTTTATTCGCCTTTTAATTGTGGGGCGTTCGCTGGTTGCCATTACTGAGTCCGCGGTTGCTGATCTGGGGCTAAAAGGGCGCTTTCATATTTGTATTGCAACATGCATTCCACACCATCAAGCTCGCCAGTCTCAGCAGCTTATAAATATGAGCTCGTGCTTAGCATGTACATTGACATAGGAGGCTATGGTAGTGAACAGCGCACTCAAATACGGCGTCCGGAGAATAACGCTTATTGGTTTGATTAAACTTTGCCATTCCTCGTATATATGTAATTTGTAAAGTTGTGATCTACAGAATGTGTTAAGATGCTTGAGTTTCACTATATTCTTCTTTCGCATGTACTCTCCACTCAAGATTTCAAGAACTGATAATTACCATTCCGCCAGAGCTTCTACGTGACGAAATTGATCAACTTTTTATTGGCATGCGGTACTGGAATAATAGAAGCCGAGCGAGCCCTCCTTCGAATATCGTGCAGTTCTGGATTACCAAGCAAGATGAAAAGTCTAAAACGCCCCGTGCTTCAGCTTCCACAAGGATTACTCCTGAAGCAAGCATAAAAACGTCCACCCAAACATTCTCACACTCTACAGCGTCCAGCCAATCCTTGGGATCTTTTTCACATTCTACAGCGTCCAGCCAATCCTTCGGATCTTTTTCACATTCTACAGCGTCCAGCCAATCCTTGAGAACAGTCACAAAGTCCCCAGATGTTTCCCCCACCATGCAGAGTTCGACTTCGGCGCCACAACTTCCGAATCCGGAGACCTTCATCCTACTGGGTTCTGCTCTACTCGTACTTTTAGTAATTGTCAGTCGTGCAGCCTACGTGATAGTGAGCCACTGGAACAAGCACGCTGAGAATCACGAAGAGGCGATTCCTTTGGCAGAAAGTTCCAGTGCCAGCTGATAAGAACATTGCAGTAATAAAAGAACGAAGTATGCAACAGGCTTTCTCATCTTTTGGTATCTTCTTTTTTTAGGCGATTGCATTTTTAAATGCAATTTGCGGCAGCCCTTTTTCTCAATTTAATTGGCGCTTCAACAACACAAGCTTGTGCCTGTTCCTTGCACTGAACGGGCCCTTTGGAGCGTGAGCGCTGGTTGTTTGAAAAGGAGTCTCAAAATTGCGACATCGTGCCTCTAGCCTTCGCTGCGCTGTACTGAAAATGGTACAAGTACTCGAGCTCAATGAGGTTGATCCCGGCTCGGCTGCACGCACGCTCATGCACACTGGCCGCGATCGACAGCAACTGGTCACTGAGGCGGAATCTGACGTACGTAAAAATGTAGGGTCCTAAAATACAAATAGTGAAATCAATGTTTTGCTAAACGAGATGCTAATTTTCGCGCTTGCATATATTACTGCTACACAAATAAACTAAATCATGTCATTCTTAATTTGATTACATGTACAGAAGTGTGTCCCAAGAGTAACGAGAACAGATTTATTTGGGACCTCATAGATACTAACCATTTGTGTTCTATAGCCCGGACTGAGGCAGGAAAGAGGCAAGTTCAAAGTAGAAAGAAAAATGAACAGTGGAGGACACGTCTCTAACACAGCTAAAGACAAGTTTATTTGTTTTTTTTCCACCACCTCTTCTTTGCTCCACCATACCGCCTGCACCACTTCGAAGTTCGGCGGTACCGCATGGCATTTAAATGGTAATAAATTTGATAATTACCGCTGCACAAGCCTCCTGTGTTTGCGCGGTGGTTAAGAGTCAGACTTATATATATAGTCCTCAGTTTTTTCCCTCTTGAGGTACACTCCGAATTTTGTCACGCGTTTTTTTAGAGCAGGGTTTTGCAAGAGCGTGCATGACAAAAAACTCAAGCTAGATGCCTGCCATAGAAATTGTTTTTGTGTGACGGTTGCAGTGTTGAAATATGGCGTAGTCGGTTCGGTGACAGAAAATGCAGTAGATAGTTCAGTTTAACCCGCTGTATACTAGAGCCATCCATTCGTAAATATTGTGAATTGCTATTTTTGGCTCAACTAAGCTACGTCCGAATTCAACATGTGGTCTATAAAATCATAGCCAAATGAATGCTGTAACGGAGTTATTTATTATGCTAAAAATGGCACTTCTGTACTAATCTGTCTTGCTAGAAGTTGAAATTGTGGATTTTCTTATGTCGGACAAACTAAACGTTGTGTGAATTACCATCTAAATGAGGATACGTAGAGCTATAAAAATAACTCTGCTGACTCGTAGATTGCAAAGAACCTTCTCGAGTGTAATAACTGTATGGCAGAAAGGGAATGGGAATGGGAAAAACGAGGGATGTAGGTAATTATTAGGTTTGGATCAGTTGTAAATTGTAGTGTCACGTACTCAGGACCTAGATGATTACAACAAAAATTTTTCCATGTGTAAACAAACAAAGGAAAGTACGCGTATGGTTTGGGGTAGAGGGTGTGTTATGTTGATTGACAGCTTGTACATATGTGTGACCTCAGGGTTTCTGAAAAGGTCCGAAGGGTTCAGTTTGAAACGAAAAGGCGACCTGGGACTCGGGGTTGACGTCGATGCGTAGCCTGTGCAAACTGGTAAGAGGTGGTGGAGACGGGCGTAGGTGTGATGAACAAAATTTAGTAGCTATGTTTGAGATGTTTTTGTCTTCCATTTTTCACCTCCGTCTAAGGCTTATGTCGCTTGAAATAAAATTTCCTACGTAAATATTTATTTAGGCACCAGAAAAACTTTATTTACGACCACACACGTGACCACTAAGTTGCTGAAACAGGTACATTTGACAGCCTATGTTTCAACGTTTGGAGCAGCTTCTTTGGTTTTCGTTTTTTCGTTTGCGGTGCGGCGTAGAAACAAAATAGCCGCGAGACACATTGCTGCATTGCTACGGCTCCCAGAGCTACTCCTAACAATATCAGCCAAGTCCAGTCCAGATCATCCTCGGGTTCAAAATCCTCATTACGTTCCTCAGTGCTTTCTTTTAGATATCTTCCAGGTAGAGAGTTCCAGTGTTGGAGAGTTTAGATGTACCTCCTTATTTGGGACCGATGCCTCAGGTAGATAACTGGATTTAGTGGCCAACCATGAGACCCTCCTTGATGGCAGCAAAACACCACTGTCTGGATTCTAAATGAGGGCTGAGGAAGGATAGGAACAGAAAAAACTATCAGCATGATCATTTTTGCATAATTGGCACAATGTTAGTGTATGCATTAAAAGATGTATTTTATTGCACTACATAAATTAGAAACTTTTAAAAGAATGATGAAGTTGTGTCTTTGCACATAACTTCGGAACAAAGCGTTTAACATACGGAACAATATAAACACTTCGAGCATCAGAAGAGCGCCTTGCAGTTCCAATAGTTATCAAATACATTCCATACTTTTCCCAGAGCGCAGCTCTTAGACGCCTGCCTTAGTATTGAGCGGCGACGCTGTCGCAGTCGGCGTCGCCATCGCCGGCGCCGCACGTCACTGCGCATTGCATTATGGAAGGTTTCCCATAATGATGTCGTACGTGACGTCACGTGGATGTCACGAGGGTTACTGTTGCGAGGGTTACGAGGGTTACCCTCACGAAGGTTACGAGTGTTACCTACACCAGGGTTACGAAAATTACCCTCACGAGGTTTACGAGGAGGTTACCCTCACGAGGGTCACGAGAGTTGCCCTCGTGAGTTGACACGTGAGTCACGCGTGACGTCATTAAAGGAAACGCGTGACGTATGACGTTACGGGACATAACACGCATCTAACATTGCCAATATTCCCGCTTAATGTAGCGGGGAAGGAAGAGGGCATACCCTCCACTCCGTACCCTCCTCCTCCTCCTCAAAAGCTGCGCTCTAATTCGGTGTTTCAGAAAATTGTAAACATCTTTAATTTTTTTTTCTGATTAGTTAATTTGCATTCAGATGCTGCATTTTGCGTGAAATACAACTTGAACATTTGCCCGTCCTCCAAAGGAGAAATGTCGCACCGGTAAGCTGCGAAATTAAATTTATTTGTAGATATATTTATATTCTGTACCTTATTTATGTGAGTAACGAGAATGACGAATGCTTTTATAGCCTTTGACAAAATGGCAATGTCAGTGCGACTCTTTCGGTTTCAGTGATCCGGCCTCCAGCATGCGCTATTTGGTTTCCGACGCGCTTTGGTTGGGTTTGCATGTTCGAAACTTACGACACGTTAGTGTTATCTAAGGACGTAAACTCGCGCTGCAGGCGGGACAATTGACGCTTCTCCGACCGTTCTCGTTCTCTGAGTGACTCTATTACCACATTATACTTATGGGATGTGATTTCAAAGACAATTTCGGCCTCCGATTCTTCGAACTATTAATTTTCGTTGTCGGCAGTGCAGTGAACTCCATTTTCTACGTAATGCAATCTAAACTCTTCTTTGCTGACTGCACTGAAAAGAAACACAAGATAATGATTGTCTTTAAGTGTTTTAGGTCTACTGAAACGGGGCCTGACATATTTTCGTCAGGTAGTTCGGAAATTGGCGTTAGGTTTAGGGCGAGCTTCGAAGGGCGATTAATTTGAGCAAAAGACATATTCACAACGCTGTCTTTTTTCTGACAAATATAACTTGCATTTTTCTCCCCCAAACGCGGAGCGTCCGGAACTCATGATACAGCCAAAGCGGTAGCGAAACACCCATACATGTTGCATTTTTGTTTCTCATAGCTTCTCATTACTTCGATATTTTCGTCATGCGGCTTCAAAAAACCGCGTATTTAGGCGAGATTTTAATGTCCTCTCTAATCGAATCGTTCGTCGTCTTTTTTGCCACTGTAATGGGATTTGGTTAGTGTTTCTAGATGTAGACCGCTAACCTGCATGGTTTAACAATAAAGAGACAGAGACTCACCGGAATGGAGGCAGCGGACGCGAAGACTCGCCAGTAGCTGACCTCACTCGCTAGGAACCAACTTCGCTTTCGAAAAGCCCGTGAGAAGAAGTTCGTAGTCTTCAGATTCTCAATTCAGTTCTTGAGGCTAAAAAAATTAGTACACTTTCAGTAAAATATTGCCAATACTCAATGACTAAAAAACGGAGACTAAGAAATAAATTAAATGGACCACCAACCAGGCATGCACAAATTACTAAAAAAGTAATTAACTTAAGTTACTGAGTATTGACCGCAAAAGTAATTTGAGTAGAGTCAAAATGACTGATTTGGAAAGTAATTAGTAAATCACCAACTACGTAAAAAAGTTGCGAATTACCTTTGCAGCTACGTTTATATCTTTAATGGTAAAAATAAAATGCATGCATAGGCTTTGATCCGTTAGCGAAATTCTACTGGCCAAATTCAACATACGAAATACAAATACAAATAAAGCCGCTTGTGCTTAAAAAAGCTTTAATACCTTGTTCTGCTTCTGCGTGTATATTTTTTACACTTTTTTTGTGTCAATAATGTACTGCAGATGTATCATTTCTACATTGAGGTTTAGCACCGTTTGAGCATAATATTTACAGACACTGTTTGCTTGTTTACAGTGTTGCGTAAAGTACACCTAAAACACTTGATGTAAAGTACAAAGTAAATTAGAGGTTATGTAATTCATGTAAAGCAGTAAGTGTATCGAGTGCAAAGCACTTGAAATAAAGTACTATAAATATAATATACTTTCAAAGTAAAGCATAAGTACTATGTCAACCAAAACTCTCCCATGATGCGCTTTCAGCACCTAAACAGTGACTTTTTTGTAGCTGATATGCATTGGTTTAGGAGAAATCCAGGTGCATCAGTAGTTTTTCGGAAATGGCGGCAAATATTGAATAAAGTCAAGTCGCCAGAGTAGTCGTTTTACTCTACTGGTGAACCATTTAACAGAATCAACTTATAAAGCACTTATTCTTATCGGTCTTAGAGCCGCCATTACTTCACTCAAAGCGATAACCAGAAGATGTCTCGAAACACGGTAGCGCGTTTTTACATGGCGATACGCCACTTTTTGTTTTCGAATTTGGGGAATGAACTTTAAAGTCTGCTATCCTTGGAAAGTGCCAGGAAACATATCCTTGTAGATTACTGGGAAATTCTAAGAGAATGTACTTCTAAAAGATTTAAAGTTTTCTAAACCCAACTCGAAGTAGAAGTACCAAATACTTCCCAACACTGCTTGTTTATCATTTTGTTATGTAAAAACGTTGAGGATTACCAATGTTTCTCGAACGATCTTCGAAACTTGGAAGACCTGCATTTTCTGAGTTCTGGGAGGAAAGGCAAAGCAAAAAGGTCCCCTTTGCTTTGCCCTTCAGTGCGCGATTCTTCACGTACAGCACAAACTAAGGGAGCACCAGATGAGCTCAGAGCGGGTGCTGCATTTTGTTGCCCCCTTTGAGTGAGGATGCAGTATGTACACCTCCCGTAGTGGGCGAGAGTTCCTGCGCTGTGAAAAAGCGGGACAAGCATCTTTTTTTTTCTTTTTTTTTTCGAATGCGTCAAGCCTCCTTGAGCTTCGCGACACAAAGAACGCCAATCTTTTCGCTAATCCCACAGTTTACTCGCCCTCACTTGCGACGTTCCTGTCCGCTCCCTGTTCCTCGTAGCAGGATTGTTGCAGTGGGGGCTCGTGAACATTTTAGGGGTTTCTGATTTTTCGCTAAATCAGTTTACTTCGTCTATATATA
>JAZHYW010047573.1:0-35080 GCA_037355805.1 Ixodes ricinus | reverse complement strand
CTTCGTTCGGTTACGTATTACTGTATACAGAAAGCTTCGATTAGTTCTATTTCCATTTTTTCATTCCCTTTATTGATAAGCAGCGGTGCGCTCAAAGAAAGGTTCGCACCCATATCGATTTGCAGAGCTCCGCAGGGTGCCCGCCTGAATTATTGCGTACGGCATGCTCGTGTTCGCGCGCTCTTTTCATTAAAGCGATCGGCCCTGTCTGACCGATGTAAACTTGGCCGCAACTAAAATGAATCTCATAAACCACCTTAGTCACGCATTCGGTGTATCTTGTTATATGTGTGTTTGAGCACAATACAAACTTTCGTTTTGACATCGCGGAGCATATCTTTCAAAGTTTGCACGGGGCTGAGAAGACTACGTTAACCCTGTGTCTAACAGCCATCTTTTCTAAATTGTGGGACACTTTGTGCAAATATGGTATCACCTGCACTGGCAGTTGTTTGCCAACCGCGTCAGTGAACAGGACAGAGAGCGAGACCATCAGTGAAGGAGTGGACTGTCTCAAGCACACAGTGAGTCGAGAACCGAGGAAACAACCACCTGTTAGAAAAATCGTCGACTTTATGAGGGACAGTGGGCTTACAGTGGTACAAGCCGACAAAGAGGGCGGTTTTGTTGTGATGAGGGAAGACCTTTTCCAGGACAAGGCTTTAGCGGCTATTGAAAAGAATTTTAAAGCCTGTCAAATTTCTCCCGAAGAAGCAAAAGACGGCTGCGCTCAGGTTGCTCAAAGACGTGAACCTTGAAGGAGTAAGAAAGGCGGTTAACAAGGCAGAAAATGGTTTTTGGAGGTCTTCTTTAGCGGCAAGACTCATAAGCCTAGCTGTCCCTTACGAGTCATTGTCTCGGAAAAGAGTGCCTGGCAGGTCCAGGTCAGCAGGTACTTACAGCGTCACCTAAGTGCATTAGTCATTGACGATCCCTTTCTGGTTCGGAGCTCCGGAGAACTAGTTCAAGATTTGAAAACAGGATTGCAGAATGCGGCCACAGCCTTTTCTGTGGATGTAGAAGAGTTGTTTTACTCGGTTCCCCATGATGGACTTTACATCGCTGTTCGTGAGAGCATAACGCAGTCAGGTGAAGTGGGGTTCCAGAATTCTACGGGTGTCAACTGCGACCATTTTATGGCGCTGTTAGAATTTTACTTGCAGTCCACGGCCGTTGTTTTTAATGAACAGTTCTACGTACAAAAGAGTGGTATTTGTATTGGTTCTTCTGTGGCACCTGTTTTGTGTGACATTTATCTTTCTGCTATGGACAAGCGCATATCGGGGGCTCTTGACGGGATGAATGTGGTCAAGATCTTCCGCTATGTGGATGATTTTTTGGTTATTTTGGGGGAATGTACAGCGAATTGTATGGAACATGATGTGGCAGAAATTGTTAATCTGTTTAGATCACTGTCCGGCGGACTGAACTTCACTTGGGAAATGCCTAATGATGGCAGTATTCAGTTTCTAGATTTGCAGCTCTTTTTTACTAAGGATCATTTGTGCTGGAGCTATAATCCACGAACTAAGAAAGGCCTCCTTTCTTTCAGCAGTGCCCACTCAAAGCTCGTAAAACGGGGGATTGCATCCACCTGCCTTCACGCAGCCATTACAAAAAGCTGCCAGCATAGACTGCCGGTCAGCTTTGATCACCAGGTTGCACGCTTGACGAGTGCCGGTTACCCGAAGAGCTTAGTGACAAGTGTGTGTGAAAGGCTCCTACAGAAAATTAAACGAGAGGGTGTTGACAAATGTCGTGAAAAGACAGACAAGATGCCAGTGCAGGTGATACCATATTTGCACAAAGTGTCCCACAATTTAAAAAAAGATGGCTGTTAGACACAGGGTTAACGTAGTCTTCTCAGCCCCGTGCAAACTTTCAAAGATATGCTCCGCGATGACAAAACGAAAGTTTGTAGCGTGCTCAAAAAAACATGTAACAAGATACACCGAATGCGTGACTAAGGTGGTTTATGAGATTCCCTTTAGTTGCGGCCAAGTTTACATCGGTCAGACCGGCCGATGCTTTAATGAAAGAGCGCGCGAACACAAGCTTGCCGTACGCAATAATTCGGGTGGGCATCTTGCGGAGCACTGCAAACGATGTGGGTGCGAACCTTTGTTAGAGCGCACAAGGTTTATCAAGAAAGGGAATGAGAAAATGGAAAGAGAACTAATCGAAGCTTTCTGTATACACAAAGCGGCTGACAGATGCGTAAGCATGCCATCTCTTTATCTGTTAACCAAAGAAATTGTGTTTCTTGAAGGATGTGTGTAATGAGCGATAAGAATTTTTATCAGTTGCATGTGTTTAGGCGATTGGGATCGAGTTTGACGATGATTCGTGTTTCAATAAATCAGTTGGAAGTTGGCGCCTGTCCGTGTCGTACGTGTGTCTTTTTTCGTCCTGTTTGTTCGCGCCTTTTAACCTTTTAATCGATATGAACCAACTAGCCCCAACCAAAGTCTTATGGTTCAAAACAGACATCACCAACTAGCCAAACAACAAGTACTTTTACCTGGTTTGTATGTTCGACGGTCCGCAAATCACTACGGTCGACATTCACCCGTGCCAGTGATTGATAAAAAATTGCGATGGCTTAGCTCGGCTATGCCAGGATATACGTAGCGTGAGCTTATGCGCACAAAATGAGAGGCGCTATCAAGCGGCTCCGGTGCAGCGTCAGACTTGGCTACTGCGCAACGGAGGCGGACAGCTGGGCACGCGGCGGCGCCAGTGCGTCTGCCGCGGCTATGACGTCACTCCTCTGGAATGTGCAGACCGGTGAGGCGCGTGCGGTGGCGGCGGAGCGCGCGGCGGCGGCGGCTCCGGCGCGCCAGCTGTGCGCCGTGTGACGTCACTGCTCCTCGCGCATGCGCAGACCGGCGAGGCGCGCGCGGCGGCGGCGTCTCCGGCGTGCCAGCTGTGCGCCGTGTGACGTCACTGCTCCTCGCGCTTGCGCAGCACGGAGCACGGCTCATTATACGAGCCACGCGAAACTGCTCAACCTCGGCCAGTGTAGCTCACGCTACAAAATCTAGACAGGAAGTATTTTTTGCTCCTCCCATTATCAAATTGTTCTTTTCGTTCGCGGAGTGATCGAGCAGACGTACTAAGGTTGAGATGATCGCGGCGCTTTCTACTGCGTACAAAGTGGGGGAGAATATGTTTCCAATCACAGGGTCTTGCGTAAAAAATAAAAAAGAAACTTAGCGCGGACTGAGCCGCAGCGTGGCGCCAAGCCGATGAGATCGCCGAAGAACGAATCGGGGAGCAAGACGCATAAACATATTGCTCTCCGTTTCTTATAGTGTCAATGTCCATTACGCACCAACAGTGACCGGAAGGCCTCACGTCTTCATAGTCTATAGTCCAGCTTGACGAAAACCAACGTCGCTAAAATAAAACGAAGGGATATTTTTTTTACCAACACTGACGTGCTTTCCCATCGCTGCCATACCACGAAGAGAAGGTATCAGGAAGAAGCGGCTTCATTACAGGGGATCGATAAACGTTCCTCCAGGGAATTGGTATTGTTTTCTTAGTCCTCTGCCGGACGTTCCACCGTCTCGTAGCACTAAATGAGCACATATAGGATCTACAGTGGATATCCAAGTGTCGAGGACAGCTCTGGGCACTCTGAGTAAACAATGCCTGGCATGGACAAGTCAAGAAGAGAGAAATTTAAGAAGAAAGGGATGGTTAAAGGAGAGCGTTAAGGAGAGGCAGGCTAGGGGATTTTCTTAGGGGACAAGTAGGAGGCTTGGCTACTCCGCTTAGAGTAAGTAAAGGAAACAAGATCGTACTTCTGAAACAATAAAAATTGACTTACACCAATAAATACCTCTGAAAAAAAAATATTTTTTATTTACAAAAAACCCGCATCACCGGAAGGCATTATAACAGCGGGAGGTTTTTACAAATAAGCATATTAGAACATCACTAGAATATAACAAAAAATATTTTTGTCAAACAAAGCTACACAACTTTGGTGAGACTAGGCTAAAAAGAAGTGTACATAAAACATCACTTAAAAATATCTATCAGCACAACTAGTACCAAAAAGGTCATTATCCATGAAACAACTGTAGTATAAAAGGCACTATCAAAAACGACTAAAATCTAAAAGCACTAATCATCAAACACAAACAAAAGAATGATTTAAAACACTACTCTTTTGGAATTTATCCAGAATCCGTATTTATTTATTGATTTATTTACCCTCAAAGTCGTTAGACATTGCAGAGGGCAGTGGTGAAGAAACACAGAAAACACACAGGCAAAAAAAAAACAACAACACAATTATAATTCAGAAAAAAACAAAAAAGTTAGAAAGAGCATTTTTGAAAGTAATTTTGAAATGAATATTTACAATTTGGTGGATAAGGCGGTTCCATTCCACACAACTGTGAAGGACTAAATAGTGGGGAAAAAAAGGCATTTGTTTTACATGGTGGAACAGCAACCTTGTTTCGGTGATCTAAACGACTGGAAATATATAAGTGGGTTTTAGTGGGCAGTGTTCTAGGCGTTACCAGAAAACAAAAGTAACGAAATACGTTACTCATTGGTTGCAAAACAAAAGAACGCTTGCCGACCTACATTACCTCAAAATAAAAGGAACGCGTTACCGTTACCGTTACTGATAAAAAGTAACGCAAGTCTTTTTTACGTTACATTTTATTTATACATTGACGTTAATAGCGTTTATTTATTTTTATTTTTTTGTTGCTGACAGCGTTTGTTGGTATTGGAACAAAAGGCGTGAGCGTTGGGGTTTCTGTAATGTGGGACCTTTTGCGTGGGAGAAAGACAGGCAAAATTTTGAAGGTATGTGAATGAGAGCAATAATTAATGACTTGCGCATATGCTTCGTTTCAGCTTAAGGCCAGACTTAGGCTTAAGGCCACCTTAAGCTTATCAAGCCTATCAAGCTTAAGGCTTGATAGGCTTAAGGCCTATCAAGCCTATCAAGCAGCGTCAAAAGCGCAAGCAACTGGGCCTTGTTCGTTTATGATTGGTTCAGCGATGATAGAACACGTACAGAAACTATGATGACAAACACCATGATGGTGTCCTTTTGACCCTGTCTCAGTTGTCCCATCAGCACTATAGCATCGGCTGCGTCTACATTTACGGCAATACGAAGTATAGAAATACGAAAAAAAATTAAAGTGTGTTTTTCAGGTCTTGAGAAGAAGACGTAACGAGTAACATCACTACGTTATACCCGTTACTCAATATAAGTAACGTAAGTACGTTAGCCGTTACCGTTTTGACAAGTAAGGAATACGTTACTACGTTACCAAAAAAAAAAAACTAAAGCGTGTGGAGAACCTTTGGCTTTGCCTCCACGTGCTCGGTGCCGAAGCCCACATTCCCCAGCTGTGTGAACACTTGTGGACTCCTCAATCGTCTCCAGTGTCAAAGCCGACATTCCCCGCCAGTCTGGGACCATTTGAACACCACCACGTAAACAGCGCCGAGGATGACATGCCCCGCTTGCCTATCGGCGAACATCCGCTTAGGTTCGCGTTAGAGTACCCAGCGGGGATTTCTCGCCAGGCAGGCGCCGTAGCTCTCGACCCTGGCCCTTTATGGGCATGAGAATCCCCGTGCGAGCGAGAGGAGGCTGGATACAAAGGGGTCGGGCGGCTTTTTAAGGATATAGCAAGCGAGGGTTCAGGACAGTCTTCACTGTGAGCGAAAGACAAGAGTTGTGTTTCGCGGGTAAATGATTTGCGGAAACCATGTTGTCATGGATTAAAAAAGCGCTTGAGTCGAGGAAGTTGTCCAGATCAGAGTGAATTACGTGTTCTAAAATTATGCATGGTACACTTTTTAAGGATAATTGAATGGAAGTTATTATGTGATTGCTTTATTCCTCCCTTGTGCAGATGACCACATTTTTCACTATTTAGGCATCAGGAAGACATAATTCTTCTAAAGATGCATAAAATAGTTGAGCCAATAATAATAAATGAATACATTTTAATGCTTTTCAGGAATTTAGAATTCATTTGGTCAATACCGGCGGACGAGGACAGTTTAACGGAATCATTTAGTTTTATTATGTCAACTCAAGCAATTAGTGTTAAGCAGGTTCTTTTTTGTTTTTTATGTGTTTTTGAAAAAAGCAAACCAGAAAGAAGCAAACACAAGTGTAGCAGGTAGCACTATTTTTTGCTTAGATGATCCGCTTTTTTATATACATTTAAAACCGTTATGGTAATAACATAACACTATTTAATAGTAGCTTACCTTCATAAATATCATCTAGAAATTTTATTCTAAACATTTTCTCCGTCCCCTAAGCAAATCCCAAAGCAGGAACACTTCTATGCTGGTGACACTCGCTTCGAATTCGTAATTATTTATTACAAATCGATCACATGATTTGTGTTTGCTCAAATTTTTTTTCTATTGAATATCTATGAATTGGGATTTCCAAAATGCTGAAGAATATTCAATGTATCGACGAAGAAATGTAATATACATAGTTTACTGAAAGTATCCTTGAAGGTTTCGTCAAAAGAAAAGTGACGACGAATCTGATTTTTTTTTAATCCAGAATAAAAACAATATTTACGATGTCACTAGCATATTTTAACGAGGGATTGTCTCCAGAAGAATTATTTGCACCTTCAACAAGAAATTGTCTGGAAAAAAATGTTTTTACCTTACTTTCTTTTTTTACCGTCATGAGATAATCCTTCAGAAACTGAATGGAGGTCCCATTCTTCCATTTCACAAAAAAATGAGCTGTTGAGCAGAAAAAAAAAAGGTAATAGACTCACGGTGGCC
The DNA here is from genome assembly GCA_037355805.1 of Ixodes ricinus. Taxonomy (NCBI): domain Eukaryota; kingdom Metazoa; phylum Arthropoda; class Arachnida; order Ixodida; family Ixodidae; genus Ixodes; species Ixodes ricinus. The sequence goes on along the minus strand of JAZHYW010047573.1, from coordinate 28,273 downwards.
GTTTTACGAAGACCAGCGTGTGTGAACCAAACGGTGAATGCGGAACGATTTATACATCATAAACGTGCAGTTCTTTATAAATCTCACAAGTCTCAGGGTCACTAAACAGATAACCTCGCATGTCTCAAACATAGCGGATAGCTTGTTAGTACACCGGTTTTACATAACGCCCAACTGGAGCCGACGCCACAATCTGGCGGAGCCACTCAATCAGCACCAAATGTGCATCGTTACGGCCCTTGTCATCTTTGCGGTATTTATTATCACTCACGAAACCAATCCCACATACAAAACAAAAAATATCACAAGGATGACGGCGCATTCGCTGTGAGTGTACACGTTTAACCGGTGATAGAAAACGTTCAAAGACGACGATCGAGCGCCATGGCGAAGCCCTTTTGGCCACAGCTTAATTGGCTCCATCAGGTCGTATACGGACTATTCGCGTCTCCAGCTCGACGCTCGCCGCTCCCGCGGCAGAAACGGGAAGCGCTCTAGTGAGTCCCCCGATTCTTCTACACAGCGGGCACGGCGGAACTGCTCGCGATCATGGCTCGCGAAATCGCATTTCCGAATGCAAACAACACTCTTCACTCTTCCAACGTAGCGCTGCAGCCGGTGCGGGATTGTACCTTACTAGAGAGTTTTAGTATTGCGTATTGAAGCAAACGATAGCGCTGTGCTGCCTCATCGCCTTGCGCCGATCCAAGACCAGCAATTTTGGGTTCCGCGCACGCGCAGTGTGCAACACGCAAAAGCTAACGCAAACACACAGCGCTTGCGTTCGCTCGTATACGCAATACTAAAACTCACTACTGTGTCACCGGCTTACCAACGCCAACGAAACGTGCTGCAGTGAGCGGACGTACAAGCAGGTAGGCGTTTCTTCGAACTGGAAAGGATGAGATTGGCAAAACGACGGAGCGTAAAAATAAAAGTAACTAAATGTTATGAAAAAATTGGTAATTAAAAAAACTTTTTTTTTATTTTTATTTTTTATTTTCGGGCATTTGGTCTGGAACGATATTGGCGTCGACTTTGGACGTTTTGCCGATTGTCAAAAGTCGCGACTTTGATAGCAAAATATACTTTACCTACAATTAATGCAATTTTACATGAATTTCTCACATTAGCCAGAATGTTTTCATTGATTTTAGACTATTTTATTTTATTACTTGGTAATTCAAAATGCTGCAATTGGCACCAGTGATGATAATTGGCACACTTTTGATTGTCATATTTCTTCGCGCGTTTGAAATTAGATGATAATCAACAAATTGTATTAGACCTTGTAAAATACGTATTGAAATATCAGAATTTTAATATTATTATTATTAATACAAATCGCTGCAAAGTATGCCCCCAATTATAGCCAAGATCACGAAAATACTCCATTTAACCATAATAGTCTTTCCAGAAAGGTATAATTTTGTTTTCTTTTTAGCATATGAAAAACTCTGACATCATTATCAAGATAAACAGTCAAACACTATATGTAATATAAAGTCCTATGCGACACGCGTTGCTATAAAAAACACACACACACTTCAGCTGTCTGACTCGGATCCCGTCTCTGGGTTGTTGCAGTGAGAACAGCGTTTAATAATTTATACTTTTTGTGGACATAATGTAAAAATTTTAAATATTCTCTTATTCTTGTGCTGGGAACAATGTTAAACCAATTAATCATCTAAATATTTAAAAACTCATTAAAAGGCCCGCAGTTCATTATTTCCCATGACAATTATCTGAGCGAGAAAAGGCAGCGAGAACGCACAAATGTCAGCACTGATTGTTTTCAACAACTACAAGTGTCAGCCTGCATCGAACATGTATGTCACAAAATAAAGTTTCCGCGAACAGCTTCTCTAACTAAATAATTACGATGTGAAACACATTTTGAGTTATGAAAGAATCCGAAATTGAGACCTAGCTATATCGAGAAATTAAATTCAAAATAGAGGTTAGTTTCGGTTTCACTTAGAATTAAAACGCGCATTTTCGCGTAAATATTACGATAAACACCGTTTTTGTTTGCAGGGTAAAGAGGTGACCTGCGCTCATAATACCCTAGCTTCCTCGTATTACCAGAAATAATTTGTGTCGCTCAGTGAAGCCAGCACACTAGACAGGCTCAGCAGCAGCACGCATCTCCGACCCTCAATATAACCGCCATTTTGAAAAATGAGTGGCGCCACCTATAGTTAGTTGGAGTCGCGAATAGATTAACTCAGCTCATGACGTCAGGCCACTGCGGTGGCGCTGCTGTCGGTACTGCGCGTGAGCACACGCTTCACTCCTCGAATTTGGTGTCCACGCACGCGCACTGCTCACACCTGGTGTGGACAAAGAGGGCTTCTTTCTAAGCGCTGTGTTGGTGTATATTTGAGAAACGCCGAGACAAGGGGGGGGGGGGGGGGAATCTCGCTGTGTACTCCTAGCAACTATTTCTAAAAAAGCATCACACTCTGTTCATAAAGTGTTCTTTGAATTCCATATCTTAGCCGGCGTTACTTAAGTAGAGATGCAACAGTAACGACACTCCAACCACTTTGGTGCTTAAAGTCATGGTGGCCAGTTATTTTAAGCTTTATATGAAACCGAAGGAATCGCTTTCCGCTCAGACATTTTAAAACAGTTCGCGTCAGAGCATAACAATATCACCCGAGCTTCCTAACACCGCATCTAAAGCTGAGGAAGTCGCATCTTTGAGTTGTAACAATCGACAGTTGCGTCTATTCAGCACTAGGCTCCAAGATGGCGGTGCCCACTGGAATTCGAGGAGCGAGTTGCCGGATACTCTAAGCGTAGCTCATTTAGCGGCTCTGGCGTCAACATTATTAGAATCTTCTGGATAAGGAAGGCAGTTGCAGACATTGCATTGAGTTAGAAACAAATGGGCGTGTGCTTTGAAAACTATACTTTAGTAATGGACGGAGTGAGAACACTAGGGAGTGTCTATCGGAGGTCCGCGGCCTCGTGCACGAGTTCCATGCCTTCCGCCGTGCATTGGCTGCGTGTGCACGCTTGAGGCGCGCGAGACGCTGGAGCATTATCGTAGGAAGCTCGGGCTTCGACATCCGAAGCTCATCTTCACTTTTCTCACGTTGGCAGTGAATACCAGAGGAACTTCCGAATCAATGTATGACACGGGCAATGCTCATGCAAGAGTCGACATAACGCTAGCGTGTGAAACGTCATTGTGTAAAACATGATGTCACACCGAATGCATCAGTATTTGGTGACAACGTATTTTGTGCCGTCATTTTCCGTCACTCTGTGGTAATCACTGACATCCTAAAAATGTAGGGCGAGGGCAGTTTTGAGCAATCGCGCCGCAGCAAATGATATTGCAGTTTTTGCCCATAATTACTACGAAGAACGAAACACAAAGCCAAAAGCTTGAACATCGGAAGCCCTCCCTGCGCTTTATTAGCTTAGAGAGACTATTCCACTTTGCACCCTAGCTTTGATAAGAATTAGGCAATTAAACGAGCCCTTCGCCGATAAATGGCTGCGAAGCTTTAATGAAGAAAACGGCGAAAGTCAGCGTCTGTGAACGGGATTAGAAATGCCGTCAGCGAAATATTTGCATAGCGCTTCGTTGGAACATTTGGGGTTTAATTCGATTCCGCGCTATGTATTGCTCTTTCAGTACGCATAATCGCATATTTTATTCGAGCCCGAGCTGACCGTACACGCTTCTTTCACCACCGTGACCTCGCGCACCACGAAAAGATTTTGATTGAGAAAATTGGGCAGGGCATGTTTTAATTCGTTCGTGGTTTCTGCATAGCAAAAAAAGTAAGGAAAGAAAAAGGTATTGATTTTTTTGTGTGTATGTGTGTATTCGCGGCACTTACGCAATGTCTATTACATGTGCATTTTCGTGCTCGCAAAGTTCTAGCGCGTTCATAAAACACAGTCGTGGCATTAAAATAATAATATTAATAAAAAGATTGGCAGCGGAGTTTACACGTAAAGTCTTATAACGCATGAAATACACGATAAGGAATTGGTGAGGGAATAGGTGTGTCACGTGATGTCTATGGGGATACTGAACGGTTGGATGGGACGCGTGACGTCGGGACACGTGGCGTCGATTTTCCCGCTAAATTTAGTGGTGAAACCGGATTGGCGTCTAGGTCACGAGACGGGAATTTTCCCGCCAAATTTGGGTGGGGAAAGTCAATTGGTGTATATGTCACGACGACATTGTTTCCTCTTTATTTATCGGGGAAGCTGAATTGATCCGTATGTTACGTGACGTTAAATAACGTGACTTCAATTGTTCCTCTAAATCTAGCTGAGGAACTGAATTCGTGTATAGGCCTCGTGATATCAGCTTCCCCGCGAAATTTAGCGGGAAATGCGCGAACAGACCGACAAAGTTTTAGAATTTGGGGTATGGCGTTAAAAGGCATTTCATGCTTTAAAACCTCCGCATGAATGCGCATGCGGATAGAAACCGAGGAGAGGAGGAGACGAGAACGAGCGGGGACGTCAAAGCACCGAGCTCGGGTTGGAAGGATTAGTGGGTAGATCTAAAACTAGCTGCCATTGACTCCACCGCTGAGGTATAGGAAGATTCTGGAGGCGACATGACGCCACGAGAGTTGAAGCCGGGGAAACTTCCGGTTTGAAGGGGTACGGCCCCAACAACGGCTAGGTATTAACAAGACAAAAAGACGACATTGGACAGAAAGGACACCCTCGGGCACCCGCGACCTCGACTTCCTGCTTCCCTCGAAATTTCCTCGTTTGGCTGGCTTGCGCCGGTGTGACGTCTTCTCTTCTTCCTACCTCCATGCTCTCCATCTACAGTCTTCCTCCAATCAAAGCCTAACGAGAGCGTCATCCACTTCTCGCGCAGTGTATCGCATTCGTACGCGGTCGAGCAGCGAGCATTGACGAAGGCAGCTAGCTTTTGGGTGTACCCACCATCCCGTCCAAAAAGATCTCGGCGCCCAGACGTATCCCAGTCTCATAAGAACGTACCCCTGGTGACTGAAAACCTCCCCCTGGTGCGTGAAGGACACCTACCGTGACATAACTGTAGGAATCACGGCGAGCATCTCCTTTCCGACATAATTACGTGTTCCAATTTTGTTATGACAACTCAATACGGAGGACAACAACGCACTGTTTTCTTGGTCCCAAAAGAGTCCAAGCGACGTAATGACTCATTTTATGGCCAGAAAACAAAGACGACCAAAGCGAAACAGCGATGGTTTTTCTCCAGCTCCGTCTTTGTTTGTGTCGACATCGTTCATCTTTGACGCGGGCTATTGCGGCTTGTCAACCTGCTATCTTCGTCTGATGCCGCCATCGATATTCTTGTTTCTGCGACCAACCCGTGTTATTTAAGGCACGGTGTATGGAAAGAAAAGAAGGGCGTTATTATTGCGCCGATATTATTCGCAGAAATGATAGCTCTGTTGATTTTGTTTCTAGCTCCTGCTGCCGTGTTTAGTGCCCTGGCGAGGTTCGAGCGTCAATCCATCTTCCGTTTGCCAGGCCGTGGCAGGGTTACAGTTGTTGCAGTCTTGCAGATCAATCATCTTTGCCTGTGGCACAATCAAGGTTCGATTCTTACCTTGATACTGTCGAGGTTTATTGCGACCGAATCTTTAATTGATTCTGCTTATATTAGAATGGGACTCATTTCAATACCCGTTCGAGTATTTCTATCGCCCATCCATGTTGCATAAATATATGTTTATGAGTACCAACCATTGCAGTTGTAATGAGTCCCCCAATTCATTCGTGTTTTTTTAGCACTCTGCTTACACAGCTCTAAAACTTCATTATCACCCGCATTGATGTTCATTGTTTAAAAAAACAAGGTGTGCGCTTATTTTGTTTATGTAATAGACCGGTCTCACTAAGCGATCGCGCATGCGTGACGCCGCCATAAATTTAGTTCACGGGAGGCAAACGGCCGTGCATGCGAGGACTCGGGGGCCTCGCTCTAGCAAGCGCAGAGGTCCAGCACGGTTGTTGCACGGGCAGAAAGCATAAAGTTCCATCGATGCATGCCGGCAGCGGTGGCGTATTAAAAATGGCTGGTGAGATCGGTCATTTAGAATAGACCGATCTCACCAGCCAGTTTGACTACGCCACCGCTGCCGCAATGCATCGAGGGAATTTAGTCTTGTGCACGTGCGACAACCTCGCTGGAGCTCTGCGCGTGTGGAGCACGAGACGGTACGAGTCCTCTCGTGCACTGCCATTTGTCTCCCGTGAACTAAAGTTATGGCGGCGTCACGCATGCGCCGAACGCTTGGTGAGATCGGTCTATTGTTTCATTTACATATGGAACCATGTCCTGTACGCGCAGGGCGTCGAAGTAAAGCTTCATATTAAAAGCGGTTTTGTCCGGTGTCCTCGGTACACATTTATTGTTGGAAATAATGTTGAACTACAAAAGAAAAAATAAAGATGACGTTTTATTTATTAGTATATTTTATGCAATAACTTGAAGGTCATGGCCTTTACGAAAGAGAAATAGAAACTATTATCTTAAATTCTCTAGCCAAAAATAAAGTAAATTCCTGGCAAAAAAAAAAAAAGTTGCCACATTTTAGCGAATGAATATATGTTAAATACCTCGTTGTCACCTTTACAAAACTGTAAATAAAAATATATATATATATATATATATATATCAACGCGTGAACAAGTAAAAAAAAGTGAGTCGACAAGTTTGCAATCCAAAAAGAGTCTTGTGAAAGCGCTACTGACAAACGGTTCTTCGGATTAGGAAGGTTCCTGACGGAGCGGAGAGCGCTTGACTATGCGGCGTAACGTGGACACTGTCACCGGTGGCGATGCCGACCAGCTGCGAACTGGCTGCCAAGGCGGAGTGGCGCCCCCTATGCGTCGAGAAACTGAGGGAGATCGGGAGGCGAGAGCGCTTGGAGACGTCAAACCGCCGTGATGTATAGTTCTAATGATTAATGGGTAGACCTAAAGCTAGCAGCCTTTGTCTCCACTGCACTCACACAACGCCTTTGAATGCGAGAGCCAAATGCCGGACGCCGGCGTTCGGTGTTCTCACGCGTTCGACGAGTGCAGTAGAGGAGAAAGGCTGCTAGCCTTAGGTCTACCCAATAATCATTCGAATAAGAGCTCGGCGTTCTGACGTGCCGCGTGCTCGCGTCTCCTCCTCTCTCACTTTCCTGGCGGATAGCTGTCGCAAGGCAGTGTTCCGAAATTTACTCGGGACCCACCAACAGAAATTGTAATATATTGTTTGTATGGCCGCTATTAAGACTTGAATCTCGTGCTATGAGAGTTTTGAAAGGGATTTCGTATAGACGCTCAGCTGAGCAGAATTTTGACCTATGTAAGGTTTCTATTTAATGTTGGTACTTACACTCAATATCTGAGCGTAAAAGCCAGTGAAGCAACAATATTTATCCTAACAATATTTATTTACTTGGCACTGGCGTGATTTGCAAGGTGTGTGAGCTTGCCCTATGTATTGACGGCGAAGATACGTAACATCTAGACTCCCGGACAAGCTTCAGTCAAGAGGAAAAAGTCTAAGCAACCCGGCATGAATTACTGAAAATAGAAATAAAACCTAAACACTTGACTAACACGTTTGAAGCCTGACACGCTACGAAATCCTTGTTATTTTACAAAAGAGTCCCTACGCGCACAAAATAAACCGTACTTCCTAAGCGTCCGATACTAAATCGTACATACGTATATGTATTGCATATTTGTTTGACATAAGAAAATATGACAATTACATGTCAAGGTCTGTATTTCAAACTCAAAGCCGAAAGCAAAAGGCCGCAGAGGAATTCTCTAACGATTTGCATTCCCCCCGTATCGGGAGGAAGTAAGCGCGTGCCCGCACTTGTGGATACGGACTTCGAAGTAAATTTTTTTAAGTACACTACTCCAAATTTTATTAATGTTTATGGTTGTATATTTAGGTAACTGCTAACGATAAATAAAAACCTTACATAGGCCAAAATTCTTCTCAGCAGAGCGCCTGTGCGAAGTCTCGTTCAAAACGCTCATAGCACGAGATTCGAGTCTTAATAGCGGCCATACAAACAATATATTACAATTTGTCTTGGTAGTTTCTAATAGAATACTATATTAACTAACTGTGAATAAAAAAATAAAAGAAATAAAAAGTGGTTTTGTTTTTTAGAAAATCGACTCCAAACTTGCTAGTTTTTCGAAATTTTCGTTTTTCAGGCACAAGTAGCGCATTAAATACTTATTGCAAAATATTGAAATTATGCTCAAAAGAAAGAACTTAATTGGAGCTTTACTGTGATATAAAGATCATAAGAATATGTTGATTAGGTCACACAGCACAGCTTGCTGAAGTTCGTCAAATATCGTCGCAAAGAGGCGGTTTGATAAATAAAAAAAATCATTAAGAATGTTGTGACCTAGACGCTTAATTACCATGAAAAATCCTTTGTCTAGAGTGTTCCCAAAAAGTTATAGTGATGCAGCGTAATATGTAGAGAAAAGGGATGGAGTGAAATATGACACCTCTGATAAGCTGGAAAAACGTCAGTTTCCACCTTGGCCGCTTCAACGGTTCATAACTTGAGAACAAAAAATCCGACGAAATTGCCGTTTTTTATAAGAATTGCTCGAAATTGCTCTTTTATTCTAATAATTGCCCCGAAACATATATTTTTTTTCGTCAAAATTAAAAATTCGACCCTAAATCCGTGCCTGAGTTTAGATGAAATCACCCATATACCTGTATATATATATATATATATAATAATGTACCTTTTCTGTGTACTCTCGTCCCCAGCCACCTAATAGGCGTATCCGGTATGGGCGACGAAAAAATAATCTAACGTTTCAACCTGCAAATAGTAAAAAAATAAAGGGGAGGCAAAACGAGAAAGTGTGACGGTTACGCTTAAATCCTAAATATAGTCGATTGGCGTGGCAACGGCAAAACAATGTTTTCGCCCATACTGGAAGTGACGTCAATTCAAGATGGCGGCGCACTTGCAGAAAAGATCTATAGGGTGTTTCACCAAAGGTGGACAAATTCGATATTGCGAAAACTACGCGTCGCAACAAAAAAGCCTTGTGTCGTTTTGGTCCTGGGCCAGGGACCCATTTAGGAAAATTATTAAAGTCGGGGATAATTAGGTTGTTAATAATTTTTGCGTAATTAACTTTTTAATATTGTGTTTAAGGGCAATGTTTCAATTAGAAAATTTGCTCAGCATCATCAAAAAAACACTAAATGAACAAATTGCAGTACGATAGAAGACACGCGAAGCATTTTACAGCTTTCTGAAAAACCGCACAAAGTCGACGGGTTTTAAGTTTCGGTTTGCTATCGGAGCGCATCTCGGCCCCGGCGGCACCGCGCCCCGTGGAGAGATAGTGCGACAAGCCTCTGCAGTGTCGCGCGATGACAGTGCAGCAGAGGTTGGTTGCACTATCTCTCCACGGGGCGCGTGCAGCCGGGCCGAGATGCGCTCCGATAGCAAACCGAACCTAAAACCCGTCGAATTTGTGCGGTTTTTCAGAAAGCCGTAAAATGCTTCGCGTGCCTTCTATCGTTCTTAAATTTGTTGATTCGGTGTTTTTTTTTTGACGATGCTGAGAAATTTTCTGTTTGAAACCATGCCCTTAAACACAATATTAAAAAAGTTAAGTAAGCAAAAAATATTTAACAACCTAATTATCCGGACTTTAATAATTTTCTAAAATAGGACCTTGGCCCAGGACCAAAACGACACAAACCTTTTTGTTGCGACGCGTAGTTTTGCAATATCGAATTTGCCCACCTTTCGTGAAACACCCTGTATGTGTGTGTATATATATCTATATATATATATATATATATATATATATATATATATATATATATATATATATATATATATATATAGCGTGTTTTTTAAGCTTAACAGATTTGTTTAAAAAAAATCTGTGAAAGCTACATTTATGCAGTTTGTTCAGGTGAGTTAAACGGTCAGGGGGACATAGTATAGGGGATAATCTTAACGATAAGTCGGCTAAGCACAAACATTGTATTGATTAACTTTTTAATTAGTGAAAACTGTCTTATGGTTCCAATTAGAAATTTACTGAGCGTCGTCCAAAACCCCTAAATCAGTCATTTTTGGAAAGACTTTGAGCGCGTGAGAAGCGCAGAAGTGCACTAAAGTTACCACTCGTGGAGCAGGTACAGTACAATGCTGGGGCTTGATACGAAGATAAAAAATCGCTCAAGCGCCTTACCGCAGCCTCTAGCCTTGTACCTGCTCCACGAGTGGTAACTTTAGTGCACTACTACGCTTCTAATGCGCTGAAACTCTTTCTGAAAATGACTGATTTAGTAGTTTTCGATAACGCTCAGCAAGTTTCTAATTGGAACCATATGTCTATTTTCACAAATTAAAAACTTAATTAACGAATTTCTTAATTAGCCGACTGATCGTCATGCTTAGCCCCATATACTATGTCTCTAGGCCGGATAACTCGCCTGAACAAACTGCATAAATGTAAGCTTTCACGGCTTTTGATTTAAACAAATATGTTAAACAAATCTGTGTGTGTGTGTGTATGAAAGCTACATTTATGCGGTTTATTCAGGCAGAGTTATCGTGTGTGTATGTGTGTTGTATGTGTGTGTGTGTGTGTTTGTGTGTGTGTGTTTGTCGTCTGTGTGTGCGTGTGTGTGTGCTTGTGTGTATACACGATGCCTCAGGCATGATCGCTTTCACAGCTTTGAACGAACTTTCGTAGCGGGAATGAAAAACAGACCAAGGATCTTTTTCTTGCAAGTTGTCAACATTATTCACAGGTCGGCTTGTCATCAAAACGGAGACCCATATATTGTACACCTCTAGTGCTGCTATTTGTCCTCCCGGGTTATCATGAAAAAATGAGTAAAGTAGTAAGATGACAGGAGTCCCCCCCCCCCAAATTGAGAGACACCATGAGTTATTTTCAATGCAAAGGACTTTCCTTTTGACTAGAAAGTTTTGTTCCCCGTCAATTTGCATAACAAGCACGTCCTCGTTCGCTATCCCATTTGCCCCTTCGTCAGTGCGCCCTTATTCACGCCGAGGCGCCTCAAAGACGCCAAAGCAAAAGCCTCAGCGTCATTTTCTCTGGGCTTTATCGCGTCGCGCCCGAATGGCAGGCCTAATTCCCAGGAAAAACGAGGGAGAAACTAAAAATAAGGGTACTTGTCTATGAAACCTAGGTGGACCGCGGAGAATGAGGCGAGCGAACCCCCCAACCAATAAACCGCTAGTATCCTGTCACGTGACCTTCCCTTCCTCTGCTTTGCCGCCAAAAAGCGGGATCACGTTGTGGTAGAAGCGTTCTATTGACTTGACGAGACCAGGGCGGTTCAAGTCTGTGCTCAATTCAGCACGAACTCTTCCGCGTCTCACAGTTCGCTCGGAGGCTCGAGTCGCCATGCTGTACTTTCTTCTCGAAATAACCATACCTCGTATCGCGCTGCCTTTGCCGTTACAACGTCTCACCCGAAGATGCGTGTGTACAAAAAATTAGCTCGTTAGCAACCAATAAACCCCTTTAAAAGGTTTACCTTTAACGATCTCTTAAATATTACAATTTTCAATCTTTTGTTTTTCGTGAAATGTTTTTCGTCGCAGTTGGGAAATGTATAGCCGATCGCGGAATCTGTGCATGCAGAACCCGTCGGTTGGCGCCAGGGAGTAAAAGACGGGAGCAGAACGCGCCAAATCCTGAGGGCTGACATTGATGGTCCCGAGAAAAAGAACTAGAAAAAAATGAAAGCCGTTTCCAACTCCCTGTAACGCCGGAATTGGAGCGCACCTCTTGAGGAGGAGGGAAGGGTACTGAGGGAGGGCATACCCCTCCTTTCTCCTCCTCCCCTCACGGTGGTCACGTGACCTCGCGGGTCTCGGGGGAGGGGAGGTCACGTGACCTGGGGGTCACGTGACCTGGGGATCACGTGACCTGGGGTGGGTCACGTGACCTGAGGGGTCACGTGACCTTACGGTTACGCCGACGCCAACGGCGACGCTGACGCCGCTGAAACCGGAAACGGGCGCCTAAGAGCTGCGCTCTAAAAGAGCGACAGAAGACCGGATCAAGGAAGCAAAGGAAAAGTTAGGCGCGTTCGTTATGTCATGACGAGTTGAGGTTGCTTGAGCGCTTGTCAATTTTATTCATATTATATATAGTGCGCCATTCCTGTGTTTTCCTGTAAAGTAAGCTAGACAAGAACCAGGTACCTACGTAGCGATGTGGGCCCATCGGCACCCCCATCTGTGCCATCGATGTCCACGTCTATGCCACGATGTTCCGAAGCGACACGAATTCATGGGACCTGTCCCTCTCGATTATTACTGTATTGACAGTAGGGTTGGCGCTCGGGCAGGCGGTATTCCGCAGCAGAGTCGAGGGCAGTGCAATACTTCGTCGTTCAACGCTAGAGGAGGGATGGCAGTCTTCCGCTAGACCCTTAACGCTTTACAAGCACAAGCCGTCTCTTGTACTACAAAAAACTTCCTGTCGCTTCGTGGCGGCAGGCTTTCCGAGCCTGTTGACGTAATTACTTCTAGGAAGTTCTACACAAATCACGGTATTGATGATCTAGCCAGGTCATTCTGCTGTGCTATAAAACAGATAAGAGGGGATTGGTCGTTTTACAGGAATATTAAGAAAATCTGCAGCAAATATCTCGCTAACCGGTCCTTTAGGTGATCACCTGGAGGACAACTGGTCATAAAATATTTCATAAACGTCGCAAGAAGCGGTGCTATGGTTAGGTTCGTTTGTCCTATCAGAAGTTCGCGGGGTCGTCGACCTCCAACAGCGCCTCTGAGTAAACTAGTATGCGGAAACACACAGGGCACACAAGTACAGGCGCTTGTCCTAGTCCTCTCCTTCGTGTTCGTCCTCTGTGTTTCCACATAATAATTTACTTAGCACCATGAACCGAGTAGCCCAACAACAAACCTCGCTAAACAACAGCACATCCTTCCGACCTTTTTAATAAAAGGGTCTATAGCCAATGATCCAATGATGAAGGCAGTGCAATATCCGTCGATCGGCACAAGGTCACATCATCGCTGAAACGCTAGGATATTTTTTTCGTATTTCTCCTACCATCGTCCTCTTATCAATCTCGTGTGCCCATCGATGAGTTTAATCTACAGAGATCAAGTGTAACTCGCGTTTTGATCTGCGCTTATTGTTTTTATTGCCTCTATGAATTATAATTCAATACGCTCGTGTTTTGTCTCGACATTTGCTTTGTTCGGTATATTGTGTATCGTTCAGTAGTAGAAATTTACCACGTGTTTAAATATATACTTCGTTCAATTTATTCTGTCACTAATAAACGTGTTCCATTTTGTACTTGTGTCTCATCCCATTAATTTAGTCACATCAAAATAAATGTGTTACAAAAGATACATGCTTTTCATTTCATTAGGCCCGCCACGTAAACGTTGCCACGACTGAAAACTGGGGGCCTTGTCGTGTACGCAGCCTACCCTTTTCCTTATAAAGGAAATGCGCCCGACGGACCCTCGAAACGTTCGTAAATTGGCAGGGATTCTTTTGTTGTGGCCGAGTGGTCTAGCGCACACCAGCTCGGAGCACGTGGAGCGAAAGCTCGCGCTGCAGAACCCAGGCTAGGCAGGGATCCTGGGTTCATTCCCCGCACCTGCCCGTTTCAATCTGGATGAGCATCGTACCGGCGTGCGGTCGTGTATCACTACTGCGTGGTGCACGTTAAAGACCCCAGGCTAGCGGGTTGTACTGCACTGGCAAAATTGCTCATCTACAGCTGGAGAAAAAAAAATTGGGTTGTGGGGATATTTATACAGCATGTAGTTGGTCAGCCATTTTTACAGTTGCGACGAGTCACTCGCTGGGAGCTGGGAGACTCGTCGCCCTTGGAGGCAGACCAAGTTCTAGGCTGTATAGACATACACACAACCCAATTTTCAACATTGGCTTGAAGATTTCTGTGGTAGCTTTTTTATTATTATTATTGCTGGGACCCAGGGAGGGGGAAATGTGTGTGTGGGGGGGGGGTGTGTAGGGGGGCGGGAGTGTAGGGGGGGCGGGGTGTAGGGGGGTGATAAAAAATGACATCCAATCTTCTTACGTGCGTTGGTACAATTCGATTTCAAAAGTCGGACATTCCGTGCAGGCACTATTAGCAACTTAATGACTTTAATTTACAAAGCGATCGTCGCAGTTCGATCATTCTGGAGGCGTCTCTAAATGTCGCGGTGCCTTTTGTGGAATTCAATACCGCAAATACATTATCGAGGACAATAGAAACACCGTCCACAGCCGTATCATCATCCCATAGTTACCGATAGCTTAATTTAAAGGGCTACGGAAACAAAAATTTAAATATTCAAATTTCGTTCGGAAATGAGTCAAGCATGACGGATAATAACCGTAAATGATAATCGCACGTTTGTATTTTGAACGACTGGCTATATTTTTCGTTCCAAACGGTGCACTCGAGCGAGCGCCCGAAGAGAAGCGAACGGAGAGCGCAATGCGTCATGGGATATCCGGCGCAAACAAAAACAGAAAGAAAAGATTCCCCGCATTCGTGACGTGAGCAAGGCTGGCGTGGTTATGAGCTTTGCCCTTGGTGGCGTTGTCAGCGTTGAGGTGGTGTCAATAGCGTCAGCGCGTTACAACCGAGCCGTTCGAAGTGCCCGTGGGGTGCCGAGCGAGTGGCTGGCCCAAGGAGCACGTAGCTTCCACAGCACTGTCAGCTTAGGGCTGAACGGGGTGGGGAAAGCAACTTTTGTCCGAGTTTTGAGCGACTGGCTAATCTTCTAGGGGAGAATGGCTGCATCCGGGTGCACAAACGAGGGTCCGAGAAAGAGGGGAGTCCACCCTTTCCGTCTTCTTGGACTGTTTGGTTCAATGCGCGATTTGTGAGTTGAGGAGGAAAGCTAAGAAGGAAAATGTTGAAATGACCAAAGAGCGGCGCTGCTCTGAAGGAATCTGCTACGTCATGGCTACGTAGCAAGTTCCCCAACGTTGCTAGATTACCTCCCAAATAGGCTCCGCATGCATCCACCAGGTGCACATTGAAAGATCGTTTAATTAGCTTTAAAATTAGTTTGCTTGTGCCTTTCAACGGAAGACTGGCGTCTTTGAGGTTAGGGTGCAACATGCGACACATTCAAGCTAGAAAATGAGCACTGGAATTTCGTTTCCCTACCCCTTTAAGTAACGAAGGGCGTGATGAACCTCGTGAATATCATTATCGCCCCTCAGCCAATAAGGT
Source organism: Ixodes ricinus (assembly GCA_037355805.1). Classification (NCBI taxonomy): domain Eukaryota; kingdom Metazoa; phylum Arthropoda; class Arachnida; order Ixodida; family Ixodidae; genus Ixodes; species Ixodes ricinus. The sequence continues at coordinate 12,987 of JAZHYW010047573.1, read as the reverse complement.
GGCGGCATTATCCGATAAGAACCCCTAAGGACAAATCGCAGAACGACGAGCGTGAACACAACTGACCACGCCGTGCGGTTCCTAAGCCCTCGGTGACTGACTTAAAGGGGTACTGAAATGAAATTTTAGCGCCCATCTTTTTGCATAAATATGGGCTAGGGACAGGCACCACCTCGGAATTATCAATATCGCGCTGTAAAACACCGGAGAACTAATTTTAAACCTAGTTAAACGATTTCAAATTCACATCTGGTGGATGGTGGGAAGTTCTCGTGACATCACTTGTGGCATAGGAGCAGCGCCGTTCTGCGGAAATACGGCGTGCCGGCAGAATGAGCCTAGGCCTGAACGCGTTTGTAAAGCCTTGACGGAGAAAGCCAAAGCGTAGTTGGCCACAGTGAGCTCGTTCTCGTTGCGGCTCTATGCACGACACGGCGCGAGCACGCTTCTGGCACGCGCTGCGAGTTGCGAGCTGCGAGCCGACGTTAAAAACGACACGTTTGAACTACGAGAGTGTCAGCAAGAGCCACGCAAATACCTGTTCATACTCGGAGCGGAAAGAGAGAGAGAGAGAGGAGGGAGAACGTCTTTAATATGGAGAAGAGGATCGCCTGCCTTGGCCGAGTAGGTCTTAAGCAGGAGGGATAGGGTTATTTGGGTTGGGGGGGGGGGGGGGTATGAAGATGAATACGGTGAGGTTATATGAGGGTACGCGCGCGTTCGATCGAAGTTCTGGATTCGCTCTGTTTTAGACCGCGTTTTGGTAAGCGCTTCGGGACCGATCTTTCACGATTGCAACTCGATACTGACGTGACACTCGGCAAAGAAAGGTTGGACCGGAATAAAAATGGCATACTAATAACAAAGTGCACATACCGTGTTGCGAAGGTAATCCGTACGGTGTTTATTTGAGCTCTATATCACAGCAAAACAAGGAGATAGAATCAATGAGAGTCCCTTTTCGACGACAGCGTTCGTCCCCGCTGCCTTGGAAAACAAGGAGATCGAGATGACAAGGGGAAAAGATTGACCTCTGAAATTTAGTTCAGGGATCAAACTATTCATCCGGGAAGGGTCGGGAAGGGTCCACAAGGGTCGCGCGGGCATATTCCATTCAGCAGGCCAGCCGGTCGTGGGCAGACGGTCTTGGCCAAGGACCGCCGGAACAACGGTGCGTCGAGTCGGTGTTGCTGCTAGGCCTACAATATTCTGCCGAGCTCGCTTGGTCGGTGGAATCGTGGCCGTTGTTGCTCTTCTCGGGTGTTTGTGGATCCAGCGTTCTTGTTTGTCGTGGTCTGTTTCCAAGTACTCTATCTTTTTTTTTTTTCTTGCTGGTTGAAGTCGGGACGCGCGAGAAGAGCACGTAGAAAAATAAATGTCCGTTGGTCGTCGCGACAATGTAACTGAGCGACGCTGTCGGCCATGCGGCTTTGATCGTAAAAAATGCGTAAGACAGCTTCGGAGCTGTCGGACTCTGTCGTAACCTGCGCAAAAGTTACGACAATTTTGTTTCGAGAATACGGGTTTTTGTTCAAATTTGTCGTACGCACTTTTTCTGTCGTAAGTTCGCTTTGAGAATCCGGCCTCCGAGCTGGTTTTGTCAGCGGTGCCGTGGTTGACGACTTGCCGTGGCAGCCGTGGTGCAGCGTGCGTGCAGCCCTTGCACATCTCAAACGGCCACGTTGTCACAGGTCGTAAATCGTCGACGCGCCACCAAGTGGCAACGCTCGTAACTACAACATCCACGCCGTAGCCTTTTCCCGTCTGGCACAAGTGACGTCACGAATGCGCCGAATATCCCAAGACGCATCGCGCTCTCCGATGGCTGATTTTTGAGCGCGCGCCCAATCGGGCCCCTCAGGGTGAAAAATATAGCCATCCGTTCAAAATACAAACGCGCGATTATGATTTACGGATATCATTGATCATGTTAAACCTATTTCTGACCATAATAGTTTTATTTCAAGTTTCGCTTCAGTATCCCTTTAAGAAGTGCTCGACGCCTCGTGCGATTGAGAGATATAGCTCTGCTTCTCTAAAAAAATTAGGGAGTATTCACCTGCGGCTTATGTGCGGGTTGCGCGCGGTGCATCCTGTCTGCACCGCCATCTTTGGGTCCGCGACAGGAGACAGCGCACTACGCCGCGAAGCTTTCTCCAGATTTCGGTGACAGTGGAATTTGCAGTGCCAGTACGGTATCGTGCGTGAGAGTCGGCTGCCGCTCCGAGGTCGCAGTCGAACAAGAAAAATGAGGAGGGCAAGCCTGGGGACTCTCATTTCTTCACAACTCCGAGAGTCCGAACACATGAGTGCGAGAAAGCGTGGTCGCTCTCCGTGGAAGGCAAGCGAACGGCTTGCGCGCATCCACCGGAAAGACCTCAACGAAGACGGCGACAAGTATCGAGTGTGTTCAAGGTATTACGTCTCGGGTAAGTGTCGGCACCGTTTGCTTTCGTCGGACATCAGCGGTAAGTTTTCCTCAAAACTTGGCCCGTCGCTTCTGCTCTTCGCGACGTGCCTCGCTTCATGTGGTTCCGACGGATCGAACGACCGCGGGCCCTGTCGCGTCGCTTGAAATCAATGAAAAAAAGCCGTAGGGCAACGCAAGTGACTGTGAATCTTTTTCACTGCTTGAGCAATGACAACTAAAGGGCGACAGGAACGAACTCATGAATGAAGATTTTTTCCATGCCGGTTTTCCGCCCCTCCCGCGATAAGCTTACATTCGAGATCTTGGGCATGCTTATCTGTCTCAATTGAACTTTCGCTGCAACTGAACCAAATATGAGCGATTCTTCCAGACCAGAGATGGCAGTAATGACATTACTGTAATAGAATTACAGTAAATAAATTACTCTTTGGAGTAACAAGAAATGTAATGAATTCCTTCTCTGGGCCTGTAATTTAGTAATGTAATGAATTACATTCAGGCAGTAATTAGAGAAAATTACTCATCACTTTTGAAATTACTTCTGTCCTAAATTAGAAAATCTGTTTGTAAGCTTTAAGAAAGAAGAGGAAAATTATTTTGCATGCTGATATGTTGTGGAAGAGCGTCAGGGAAATAATCGACGGCCACCTGAGCGCAAAGCCTTGTACGGAGAGCTGGACACACGCACACAGGAGGGCTGGAAAGGCGAAGGAGAAGAGCTTGCCTATAGACATAGCCGGAGGCAACGGCCTGCGAACTCCAGGCACGACAGATTCACGGCGTTGCGTTAACACGACGATACTATACTTTAATAAAGTAGAAAGTTTGGTTAGTTGGTATTGGTTGTACATAATACACAGCGCAAAAGGACAAAAAGGGAAGAGACGCACCGGATAGAACAGAGCGCTGACTCGCAGCCAGATATTTAATAGACGAAAAGGAGAAAGAAAATATTTCGGTCACCATAAATCGCACGTGTGACCTGTGCAATGATATGTGGTTGTTATGGCACGCGCTGGGCCTTCATAGTTAGTTTCAAGAACTCTAACTCTTTGTTGGACAACGAGACACGGTGTGCTGATGCAACTTGCTCCCTCCCCTGTGGATGTGTGGGGAGGCCTGAAGTTTACATTCGAGATCCCAAAAGAAGGTATGCTTCAGTACCTTGACATTTCACTGTGCCTAGAAGGCGACCATGTATGCTGGACTTACAAGCCAAGATCGAAGAAGGCCATCCTTGACTACAACTCGGCCCATTCAAAGATCATAAAAAATGGGCATTGCTATTTCTAGTCTACAATCAGCTTTGAAGAAATCTTGCCTCCACACTATGGGAGAAAGCTTCAAATTACAAACAGCGAGACTGCAAAAAGCCGGCTATCCATCAGCACTACTGTCAGGTATAGCAAGCACCACAATTAAGAAAGTAAAGGGATACAGAATACAAAACGTAGTGTGGAAAGAAAGAGACCGGTTGTAACTACCGTATCTACACAAGATTTCCCATTACCTAAAAAATGTTGGAAACCGCTATGGAGTCCCCGTGGTATTTTCAGCTCCACAAAAAATGAACCAGATCTGTCCAAGAGTCAACGCCAAGGCAGAGGGATGTCTAAAAACAGATGTTCAAAAAAACACGCCAAGCCGTTTGTGCCCTGTGCCACGGGTGTTGTTTACAACATACCACTATCCTGCGGCCGCACCTACATTGGGCAGACAGGACGCTGCCTGAACGACAGGCTACGTGAGCACGACTACTCCCTCAGAGCTACGGTGGGTGGGAATTTTTCACTTCACTGTAAAGCGTGTCTATGTAAACCGTCTTTTGAAGCCACCGCAGTTATGGGGAAACACCGAGACAAAACAACTCGAGAGGTGCTGGAAGCTTTTACATCCACAGGGGAGGAGCAAGTTGCATCAGCACACCGTCTGTCTCGTTGTCCAACAAAGAGTTAGAGTTCTTGAAACTAACTATGAAGGCCCAGCGCGTGCCATAACAACCACATATCATGGCACAGGTTACACGTGCGATTTATGGTGACCGAAATATTTTTCTTTCTCCTTTTCGTGTATTAAATATCTATACTTCGTTTCAGCTTGGGTCCAGACGCAGCCGATGCTACAAGCGCGAGCTCCGGCTTTCAGTGTCCCTGCCAGCACGCGCGCTCGTGCAGTGCAAGAACTGGTCAGGGCCACATGCTCGCGCTCGTAGCATCGGCTGCGTCTGGACCCAAGCTGAAACGAAGTACAGTTGCGAGTCAGCGCTCTGTTCTATCCGGTGTGTCTCTTCCTTTGTCCTTTTGCGCTGTGTATTCTTCACTATGTACGATACTATACTTCGTTCATTCCTAAGCTGACAGTGCTGTGGGAGCTGCAAGCTAACCAGAGCCAATCAAACACCTTCCTTTAATCACCTGTCCCGTCCCTGTCTCTGCACGTGGGTATGAACAAGAGCGTGGTTACGTGGCGAACGATATACGTGTGACTGCTCCAACAAACACGTAGCTTCCACCGTTCAGACCTAAGCGGACAGTGCGTCAGCATAGGGATGAACGGCTCATAGGCTACAAGGCGACGGGCACATCACCAGTGAGTTAAACATAATTTAAAACCTGAGAGGACAGGTCATACAGACCCCAGCCTTGTACTTTCGTCAAGCAAGGTCAAACCGTAGCTACGACCATTGTGATCAACAAACGACCGGAATAAATAGTTAATAGACCTATTTCACCAGCCAGTTTGGCTACGCCACCGCTGCCGCGATGCATCCAGGGAACTTTAGTCTTTTTGCACGTGCACTGACCTCGCTGGAGCTCTGCGCGTGCAGAGCATCAGACGGAACGAGCTGTCTCGTGCACTCCCGCTTGCCTCCTGCGAACTAAAGTTATGGCGGCTTCACGCATGCGCCGAATGCTTGGTGAGATCGGTCTATTCCAAATGCCTTGTCAAAGCCCCGGAACATTTCGCGCGTCCTCGAGCAAACCAGGTGCCGCTCGTGGTATGCCTCGCTGCCTTCCCTTGGGAAGTTTATTCTGGAATTAGCCTTACAAGCAGATATCGCCCCCCGTTTGTTGGATGTACAAAATTTAAGAAGCGCGCGCCATTCCTCAATTGGCGACGCTTCTGCTTAGCAATTATCCGGGCACTTTGTGTGACAATGCGCAAAAACTTGGACTCTTCGGGTGTTTGGGGAAAATGCTCCTTGAAAGGAATGACCAAGAATAGGTCAACTCTACTCGGCAACAACGTTTCTTGGTAATGCAGTGGAGGGTACAGACACGCGTTCACTCTCCCATTCTGAGCGCTGAATAAAGCCAGTGCGCAGGCTCTCCTCCTGTCCACTGCATTGCCGAGAAAAGTTATCGCCGAGTATACACCTTTGCAAGTGGGATCCCGTCTTAACCTCGAACCGCCTGACCGCGCACCGCGGTCAGGCGGGCCTACTTCTCCAGACAGGACGTTCGCTGCTTATCGAACAATGTTGCCAAGCGTCTCTTGCCGAAGCATACACAACTGAGCGCAAGAATAAATTAAAAATATATATATATTTATAAAACATGCAGGTGTTCTCTTCGACTGCAAAAAAAGCACAAACAGTTAAATAAAATACGTAAACCAGCAACAAATCGAAAAATTAGAAAAATATTTATACTTCGTTTTACTTTATCTGCGAGCGAAGCCAAAGCTAGAAGCGCGAGACCAGCACTTTTTCGCGTTTCTCCCCAGCTCTGCGCGCTCGAGCGAAGCCGGAACGTACGGAGCTTTCGTGCTCGCGCTTCCAGCTTTGCCTTCGCTCGCACATAAGGTGAAACGAAGCATAGAGTCTCAAAGCTTTCATCAGAAAGCGCCGAAGCCCTAGCATGGCCATTGCATCACAACGATGGCTGCGCTCGCGGCAGCTCTTGCTTCCACGACGTGCTGGAACAGAGGCTGCGATCGTTAAAGTGTCAGAGCTCTGCAACCCTTAAACATGACCCGTCCTACAATATTTGATGCTACGAATCTGGTGGATACCTCCCCCTGCGTTCTGAAACAGTAAGTGTGTCGCTAATCCAGGCCGTTGGCGACACAACAGACGCCGCCATCTTGTCATTGCGCACCCCAGTGACGTGCCCCTGGCGCACCCCAGCATGGCGGAAAAGCTAGGTGGCGCGCAGCATCGTCCAAAATGGCGGCCACGGGAGCCCTTCTTGCAAACGTGGTAGTGCTCTCGGGAGAATAGAATAAGATTGCGTCAGAGGCGGAAGAGAACGTTTTACGTGACGACTCTTTGTAAGAACGAGCTGCCATTGCCTGACTAAACAAGTGACACAGACTACAACTTCTAAATCAGGAAGACGGAAACATATCATTCTCTAAGTGAAGACCTTCACCGTTGAATGAACAGCGAAACCGGTGAGTCGACTGTCTTTCTGAGTCACATCTAAAAAAGCTATTCATTATGTTCAACACTTATATCATGTGCGCCAGCGAAACCACTGTTCAGTATGGTTCAGTTTGAGGCACATAAGGCTTTTTGCGGTGTAAACAGGAAGATCCAGGTTTTGGTACATGATATAGACCAACTCAGCTCTTTGAAGTGACATCACTGCGGTGGCGCTTCTGTCGGCACAAGGCATGCGCAGCGCCTCGCTTCTCCCAGATCTGGTTCCTGCACAAGCGCTGTGTGGGCAAACGAGGGCTTGTTTGGTAAACGCTGTGTAGGTGTATACGGTAAATAAAATGAGCACGAATTACTGCCTCAATGTATTCAAAAGTAATGTCGAAGTCATTTTAAAGTGATTTTATTACTTTTGGAAAGTTATTGTAATATAATGTCATTACCTTTCGTCTGCGGTAATTTGTAATGTAATTTAATTACAATTTTGCAGTTTTCAGAAAAGTAATTAGTAATGTAATCTAATTACTTTTCGAAAGTAATTTTGGCATCTCTGTTCCAGACGAAGCGATGCGGCAGGACCTGTGGTCCCTAGGTCCGTCGAAACAACATGCAAGCAACGTACGTCGCGATAAGCTGTTGCGGCAGGCGTCGAACGAAGTTTTGTGGAAATCTCACCACTGATGTCCCAAAAAAAGCAAACGGTGGCGACCTTTATCCGACACGAAGTGGCTTGGACACACTCGGTACTTGTCGACGTCCTCGTCGAGGTCTTTCCGGTTGATGCGCGCAAGTCATTCTCGTTGCCTTCTCACGGAGAGCGACCGTGCTTTCTCGCACTCGTGTGTTCGGGCTCTGGAAACCTTGAAGAACCGGGAATCCGCAATCTTGTTCTCCTCGTTTTTATTCTTCGACTGCGACTTCGTGCGGCAGCCGCCCATCACGCGCGACACAATACCGCGCGCTGCAAATTCCGGCGTCACCGAAAGCAAGGAAGGATCCGCGGCGTAGTGCGGCTGGTCCTGGTGCGGACGTGCGGGCGCGGCTGTCCGCTGTCAAGGGCCACAAGAAGGCAATGTACCCAAGATGCACCGCATGCAACCCGCACGTAAGCCGCAGGTGAATACTCCCTATTGGCCACTCCGGCAAAATCGATGCCGCGTCGCGGCCATGCTGAGAAGCTCAAGAGAAGAAGACGTTTCGTCTCTGTCGTCTGCTATCGCTGCTTGGTTCTTATTTATTTATTTATTTATTCAATACTGCAACCTCATTGAGGTTTAAGCAGGGTGGACACTGTGGTACAACAAAATACACCAATCTTCACGAAAGAGCACTTGACATCATAGAGACACGCTGCAAACTATATCCCGATCACCGAGCCGGTTCGCACAAGTCATTGTGATAAACTTATAAAAAACATTTCAAAATGCCGTTCAGTAGTTGAAAGTTCAGTAGTCTCGTAGGCAGCATAGAAACAAACATCGTTTCCAGCAATTTGTTTTATGCTTCCGCAGTGTTATTCCTGCGTGCTGACTAGAACAAAGTTTTTACCATCGAAAAATTGCTTTGCTTTCATATATAACACCGATTTACTAGAACAAGGTTTACACACTGTTTCTAAATGGCAGCATTGCTAGTTATCAAGGTATTTTTCCCCGGCTGTCATTTTCATTCAGTACAAATCTGTTTTGTTTTTCGTTTTCTATAATAAACGTAAAACTAACTGCTCTATTTCTCAGTCGGCATAGCACAAAAGGTGATTGCCAGCTTAAAATTTAATATAATAATAATAATAATAATAATAATAATAATAATAATAATAATAATAATAATAATAATAATAATAATAATAATAATAATAATAAAATGAATTATAAGATATTTTCATAATAATTTAATAATGATGCTTAGGAAAATGTCATTCCAGTACATTAAGAAGACCTGTGCAATTGCTACTGCGCTCACTAACAGCTTACGAAAGGCAGGACGTAACCAATTATTGTGTCAGGCATCTTGGTTCGCGATTTTTCCTTGGGTTCAGCGTTATTTTGGGGTAATGCCGCAACCTGATTAGCTGCAAATCGATAATAAGACGCTCAGTACCCGTTGCGCTCTCAGTTTCCCAAGATCACAAGTGACTATAAAAGAGCGTGTCCTAAAGTCGCTGTGCACTGGTTCGTTTGAGCAGAAGGACGACAGCCTGGCTAACTTCAGCTGACCGACGATATCTCTCGTCGTGTCTCTGCAGCACTAATCTACACAAAGAGTTAATGAAGTTAACACCGAGACAAGAGCGTTCGATTCGTCGCTCGCCTCAATCTGCCCGACGATCATTTTCGCACATATCTTCATTATCTCGGAAGCAGCCTTTCAGACGTCATCGATGCGTTAATATAATAACGACTGGATACCACGCTCCAATATGCAACGAAGACGTCATCAGTTGGCGTTTTTGTACTAATCACTTTGTGTTTAGTCAATCACAGAATAAGAAAGGCGTGACTTGTATCTTCTGAACGCCCGACCTCCAATGCGTGCAACATGCCTTTCCACCGTGCTTTGTTTGGCTGCGCGAGCGCCTTCGAGGTGCACTAGACGTCAAAGCGTTCTCAAACCACTAGCGGACTAGATGCGCGCTCTCTGTCTTACAGCCTCTTTAGTGAGGCATGGCAGCATGTGTAGCTGCAATAAGGCTCTCTGCCAGGTAGTTGGCTGGGAGTGCCACTGAGCCGGCCGGGAGGTGCACTACTATACTCGAGGACAACTTACCGTAGCTAAGCAGTCAAAAAACAAAGTTATTATAATGTACGCCAGAGATTCAATTAACTGTCGCTAGTGTCTATGCGAGTTCCTGGGTACAAACTCAAGCAGACGGCAACCAGTCTATTTTTGTGGTGCTCATGTGCATTCCTATACAAAAACGCGCGTGAATGTTGTCTCTTCCCCAGAAAATAACATGGATCACTTTTGCTATTTGTGCCGTACCGACCCAGGCTGCACAAGACGTCGAGATGACGTCGAAATAAGGTCCTTGACGTTGGGCGACGTCGAAGTCCTTAACAAACCTTTTATCGACGGCATCGGTACATCCACATGAGAGGTTCCGACAACGTCAAACACGCGACGTAGTGACAACGTCATAAGCTTCACCTCGACGCCTTCAACAGCAATCGACGTCTGTTCCACGTCTTGTATAAGAAGTTCTTCGAACATCGAGCACGAGACGTCATAAAAATGCCTTAAGCAACACCTTGACGTCTTCGACATTAATCGACGTCAGTTCTACGTTTTCACCGGGAAGTTATTTGAACGTCGAGCACGAGACGTCCCAACAATGTCCTGAGCAACAGCTTGACGTCATCGATAATATTCGACGTCAGTTCTACGTTTTTTCAGGAGGTTCTTCTAACGTTGATCGCGAGACGTCCCAACATGGTCTGAGCAACACCTTGACGTCATTGGCAATAATAGACTTCAATTCTACGTTTTCTCCGGGAAGTGTTTTGAACGCGGAGCACGAGACGTCCCAACAATGTCCTGAGCAACACCTTGACGTCATCGACATTATTCGACGTCAGTTCTACTTTGTTGTTGTTGTTTGTTTTGTTTTTTTTTTTGGGGGGGGAGTTTCTTTGACCGCTGAGCGCGAGACGTCTCAACAATGTCTGAGCGAACACCTTGATCACCCTAAACAAGCGTTTCATAGAGCCCAAGGTGCTGTCATATCACTTTAAAAATTTCTCGTCAATGTCAGCATTTTTGATACTGTGCATGCAATCCACCTTTCAACCTGGCTGAGCTGCAGAAATCTCTTACTAATATTATCATTGTCGTGAATGTTGTTTTAGCAGGAATTGCTTAAAAAACCGAGAATTCACAACAACAAAAAACAGGATTTACCTCGGAGTCAGCGGGGCCGTTTATAGCATTTCTAGCGTTTCTAACTTAATATCAGTGTCTCTGAAGCTGTAAGAGAATGATAATAATGTAAGAGATTTCTGCCACTGAGCCAGGTTGAAGGGTGCACAGCATGCACACTGTCGAAAACGTTGTCATTGACGAGAAATCTTAAAAGTGATATGACAGCTCCTTGAGCACTATAGGACGCTTGTTTAGGGTGACTCCGAATTACACCGAAAACTTTGTAACAATTGAAATGGTAAAATTACCGATCACTAGCTAGCTGAAGGAACACCGTTCCCATGATTCCTAGATTGCGGGTCGGGGCGCTTGGGGGATTTAGCAAATGGTCTATTCCGTCCGAATATACATGCTTTCGCGAACCTACCTTCGAGCAACGAAGCCAGATCCGGTTGACTCCATTGTTTCAGGCTGACCCATGTCGAGAACGTTCTCAATTTACATACCGTTCAGTCTAGACGTATGCTCGACGTTTTATGGTTGTTAAATGGGGCGTTATTTCAACGTTTACATAACATTATCACAGACGTGCGCTCGAACTTTTATGTCGTTCAATGGGACATTATGTTATCGTTAATGTGACGTTCTCAATTGACATCCCGTTCAGTTTAGACGTATACTCGACGTTTTATGGTCGTTAAATGGAACACTGTGTCAACGTTGATATAACGTTATCACTTGACTTTCCGTCCAATTCAGACGTGCACTCGACGTTCTAAGGTCGTTAAGTGGGACGTTATGTCGACGTAATATCCACCCTTTTTTCCAGACATTAGCGTTTCCATATTACGTCGAAGGGACCTGAAGTTCAGACTTTCGACGTTCTTTCGACAGGTGGTTCCTGACGTCATCACGTTCTTTCAGCATCTTTTCAACGTGTCTGTGTTGCCTGGGGAATAGTATGGGCCTTTAGTATAAATACTGTAAAAGGGTAGCTGCTTTAGTTACGATATTTTTATTCATCAGTGAACAATGTTAAACGTCCCTATATTTGAGGCTCAAACCTCTGTTCCACGGCAAGTGTGTAAACACAAGCAACTATTGTAAGCAAGATAACAATCGAAAGGAACGTAGATTGTGTGCAAGGTTCACCAGGATTTCTGTAGCGGTTATATATTTCTAATAGGTATGGGAGAAATGCTTCCGGTTCTCCTATGTTCACCGTGTGTTTGGGTGGGTGTGGAACGACTTTTGGTTTACTAGCGAGCAATTGCGTGAAAGCTATGCTCTAGAAATGTCCCTGTGTCGTGATCTGGTGTGGCCGCTCCGCACTAGTACGACCAAAATTAGCAAAATGTCCCAAGTAACGTTATTTTGATTGTCTCGGGACCAGAAACACCATCAACGCCGTCGAGCATGGGTGACTGCACGACGACGGCGTTAGCAGATGATGTTAGACTACTTAGATGTGCTGCCGACAGATGGCGCAACACGGGAGCCTCTTCTAAAGCGCTGGATGGATTTTGAATTTTATGAACTAGAACCGCCAAGCTGGTGCATGCAGGGACGCACTTGAGCCAAATATGGTGGAGCGCTGCCACCAATCTAGTTTGGTGAGGCGGCGCGGCGCCAGCATTTACAGTAGACCATTAGGAGCGTGCTCGCAAACGGCGACGCGACACCGGTCGCCACAACAGACCAGTAGAACCGTGCACGTCTTGATGTGGAATACGCCATGAGTCAAAAATTGCGACGCGTCGTCGGAAACCAATAAGAGCGCCCGTGGCACGATCAAGCGATGGCGGTGCTTCGATAAGTAAGAATATTCAGCGCTTTAGTCTGGTCAATGGGAGGCGCCGGCCAAGACCGGGGTAGAGTGGCGAAAGCAGCGGCGCTGTCAGCTCCTCATATTCTTCCCGTGATGCACTTGCGAAGTAACGATGAGCGGGGATGACCTTAAAAGATTCTAACAACGCAACGTAAACGTTCTTTTTTTTTTTTATGAGGTTGAATGTACATGAATATATAGTTGTAAGCGATTAGTGGGAAAGGGGAGTTTTAAGGTGCTGAGTGGATTTACTGGGCCAGAAAATATGGCATTGAGATAAATATTTCTAGAATCATGAAACGAAACTGCGAATGGCGGGTGCGCGTTCGGGGTTTGGGTCAAAACTCCCACGGAGCCGAATTCGCAGTTTTTACCGTCCACTCTGTCGTGGCCGCGGCATCGTCCGCGGCCGCGAGTGCAATAAAAAGTAGATTTAGCGCGTTCTGAATGTCTCCGTGACGACAACGTCACGTGCGTTACCATTTCATT
>JAZHYW010047571.1:0-23944 GCA_037355805.1 Ixodes ricinus | reverse complement strand
ATTGTAATATAATGTCATTACCTTTCGTCTGCGGTAATTTGTAATGTAATTTAATTACAATTTTGCAGTTTTCAGAAAAGTAATTAGTAATGTAATCTAATTACTTTTTGAAAGTAATTTTGCCATCTCTGTTCCAGACGAAGCGATGCGGCAGGACCTGTGGTCCCTAGGTCCGTCGAAACAGCATGCAAGCAACGTACGTCGCGATAAGCTGTTGCGGCAGGCGTCGAACGAAGTTTTGTGGAAATCTCACCACTGATGTCCCAAAAAAAAGCAAACGGTGGCGACCTTTATCCGACACGAAGTGGCTTGGACACACTCGGTACTTGTCGACGTCCTCGTCGAGGTCTTTCCGGTTGATGCGCGCAAGTCATTCTCGTTGCCTTCTCACGGAGAGCGACCGTGCTTTCTCGCACTCGTGTGTTCGGGCTCTGGAAACCTTGAAGAACCGGGAATCCGCAATCTTGTTCTCCTCGTTTTTATTCTTCGACTGCGACTTCGTGCGGCAGCCGCCCATCACGCGCGACACAATACCGCGCGCTGCAAATTCCGGCGTCACCGAAAGCAAGGAAGGATCCGCGGCGTAGTGCGGCTGGTCCTGGTGCGGACGTGCGGGCGCGGCTGTCCGCTGTCATGGGCCACAAGAAGGCAATGTACCCAAGATGCACCGCATGCAACCCGCACGTAAGCCGCAGGTGAATACTCCCTATTGGCCACTCCGGCAAAACCGATGCCGCGTCGCGGCCATGCTGAGAAGCTCAAGAGAAGAAGACGTTTCGTCTCTCGTCAGTCTGCTATCGCTGCTTGGTTCTTATTTATTTATTTATTTATTCAATACTGCAACCTCATTGAGGTTTAAGCAGGGTGGACACTGTGGTACAACAAAATACACCAATCTTCACGAAAGAGCACTTGACATCATAGAGACACGCTGCAAACTATATCCCGATCACCGAGCCGGTTCGCACAAGTCATTGTGATAAACTTATAAAAAACATTTCAAAATGCCGTTCAGTAGTTGAAAGTTCAGTAGTCTCGTAGGCAGCATAGAAACAAACATCGTTTCCAGCAATTTGTTTTATGCTTCCGCAGTGTTATTCCTGCGTGCTGACTAGAACAAAGTTTTTACCATCGAAAAATTGCTTTGCTTTCATATATAACACCGATTTACTAGAACAAGGTTTACACACTGTTTCTAAATGGCAGCATTGCTAGTTATCAAGGTATTTTTCCCCGGCTGTCATTTTCATTCAGTACAAATCTGTTTTGTTTTTCGTTTTCTATAATAAACGTAAAACTAACTGCTCTATTTCTCAGTCGGCATAGCACAAAAGGTGATTGCCAGCTTAAAATTCAATATAATAATAATAATAATAATAATAATAATAATAATAATAATAATAATAATAATAATAATAATAATAATAATAATAATAATAATAAAATGAATTATAAGATATTTTCATAATAATTTAATAATGATGCTTAGGAAAATGTCATTCCAGTACATTAAGAAGACCTGTGCAATTGCTACTGCGCTCACTAACAGCTTACGAAAGGCAGGACGTAACCAATTATTGTGTCAGGCATCTTGGTTCGCGATTTTTCCTTGGGTTCAGCGTTATTTTGGGGTAATGCCGCAACCTGATTAGCTGCAAATCGATAATAAGACGCTCAGTACCCGTTGCGCTCTCAGTTTCCCAAGATCACAAGTGACTATAAAAGAGCGTGTCCTAAAGTCGCTGTGCACTGGTTCGTTTGAGCAGAAGGACGACAGCCTGGCTAACTTCAGCTGACCGACGCATATCTCTCGTCGTGTCTCTGCAGCACTAATCTACACAAAGAGTTAATGAAGTTAACACCGAGACAAGAGCGTTCGATTCGTCGCTCGCCTCAATCTGCCCGACGATCATTTTCGTACATATCTTCATTATCTCGGAAGCAGCCTTTCAGACGTCATCGATGCGTTAATATAATAACGACTGGATACCACGCTCCAATATGCAACGAAGACGTCATCAGTTGGCGTTTTTGTACTAATCACTTTGTGTTTAGTCAATCACAGAATAAGAAAGGCGTGACTTGTATCTTCTGAACGCCCGACCTCCAATGCGTGCAACATGCCTTCCACCGTGCTTTGTTTGGCTGCGCGAGCGCCTTCGAGGTGCACTAGACGTCAAAGCGTTCTCAAACCACTAGCGGACTAGATGCGCGCTCTCTGTCTTACAGCCTCTTTAGTGAGGCATGGCAGCATGTGTGGCTGCAATAAGGCTCTCTGCCAGGTAGTTGGCTGGGAGCGCCACTGAGCCGGCCGGGAGGTGCACTACTATACTCGAGGACAACTTACCGTAGCTAAGCAGTCAAAAAACAAAGTTATTATAATGTACGCCAGAGATTCAATTAACTGTCGCTAGTGTCTATGCGAGTTCCTGGGTACAAATTCAAGCAGACGGCAACCAGTCTATTTTTGTGGTGCTCATGTGCATTCCTATACAAAAACGCGCGTGAATGTTGTCTCTTCCCCAGAAAATAACATGGATCACTTTTGCTATTTGTGCCGTACCGACCCAGGCTGCACAAGACGTCGAGATGACGTCGAAATAAGGTCCTTGACGTTGGGCGACGTCGAAGTCCTTAACAAACCTTTTATCGACGGCATCGGTACATCCACATGAGAGGTTCCGACAACGTCAAACACGCGACGTAGTGACAACGTCATAAGCTTCACCTCGACGCCTTCAACAGCAATCGACGTCTGTTCCACGTCTTGTATAAGAAGTTCTTCGAACATCGAGCACGAGACGTCATAAAAATGCCTTAAGCAACACCTTGACGTCTTCGACATTAATCGACGTCAGTTCTACGTTTTCACCGGGAAGTTATTTGAACGTCGAGCACGAGACGTCCCAACAATGTCCTGAGCAACAGCTTGACGTCATCGATAATATTCGACGTCAGTTCTACGTTTTTTCGGGAGGTTCTTCTAACGTTGATCGCGAGACGTCCCAACATGGTCTGAGCAACACCTTGACGTCATTGGCAATAATAGACTTCAATTCTACGTTTTCTCCGGGAAGTTTTTTGAACGCGGAGCACGAGACGTCCCAACAATGTCCTGAGCAACACCTTGACGTCATCGACATTATTCGACGTCAGTTCTACTTTGTTGTTGTTGTTTGTTTTGTTTTTTTTTTTTGGGGGGGGAGGTTCTTTGACCGTTGAGCGCGAGACGTCTCAACAATGTCTGAGCGAACACCTTGATCACCCTAAACAAGCGTTTCATAGAGCCCAAGGTGCTGTCATATCACTTTAAAAATTTCTCGTCAATGTCAGCATTTTTGATACTGTGCATGCAATCCACCTTTCAACCTGGCTGAGCTGCAGAAATCTCTTACTAATATTATCATTGTCGTGAATGTTGTTTTAGCAGGAATTGCTTAAAAACCGAGAATTCACAACAACAAAAAACAGGATTTACCTCGGAGTCAGCGGGGCCGTTTATAGCATTTCTAGCGTTTCTAACTTAATATCAGTGTCTCTGAAGCTGTAAGAGAATGATAATAATGTAAGAGATTTCTGCCACTGAGCCAGGTTGAAGGAGTGGCACAGCATGCACACTGTCGAAAACGTTGTCATTGACGAGAAATCTTAAAAGTGATATGACAGCTCCTTGAGCACTATAGGACGCTTGTTTAGGGTGACTCCGAATTACACCGAAAACTTTGTAACAATGGAAATGGTAAAATTACCGATCACTAGCTAGCTGAAGGAACACCGTTCCCATGATTCCTAGATTGCGGGTCGGGGCGCTTGGGGGATTTAGCAAATGGTCTATTCCGTCCGAATATACATGCTTTCGCGAGCCTACCTTCGAGCAACGAAGCCAGATCCGGTTGACTCCATTGTTTCAGGCTGACCCATGTCGAGAACGTTCTCAATTTACATACCGTTCAGTCTAGACGTATGCTCGACGTTTTATGGTTGTTAAATGGGGCGTTATTTCAACGTTTACATAACATTATCACAGACGTGCGCTCGAACTTTTATGTCGTTCAATGGGACATTATGTTATCGTTAATGTGACGTTCTCAATTGACATCCCGTTCAGTTTAGACGTATACTCGACGTTTTATGGTCGTTAAATGGAACACTGTGTCAACGTTGATATAACGTTATCACTTGACTTTCCGTCCAATTCAGACGTGCACTCGACGTTCTAAGGTCGTTAAGTGGGACGTTATGTCGACGTAATATCCACCCTTTTTTCCAGACATTAGCGTTTCCATATTACGTCGAAGGGACCTGAAGTTCAGACTTTCGACGTTCTTTCGACAGGTGGTTCCTGACGTCATCACGTTCTTTCAGCATCTTTTCAACGTGTCTGTGTTGCCTGGGGAATAGTATGGGCCTTTAGTATAAATACTGTGAAAGGGTAGCTGCTTTAGTTACGATATTTTTATTCATCAGTGAACAATGTTAAACGTCCCTATATTTGAGGCTCAAACCTCTGTTCCACGGCAAGTGTGTAAACACAAGCAACTATTGTAAGCAAGATAACAATCGAAAGGAACGTAGATTGTGTGCAAGGTTCACCAGGATTTCTGTAGCGGTTATATATTTCTAATAGGTATGGGAGAAATGCTTCCGGTTCTCCTATGTTCACCGTGTGTTTGGGTGGGTGTGGAACGACTTTTGGTTTACTAGCGAGCAATTGCGTGAAAGCTATGCTCTAGAAATGTCCCTGTGTCGTGATCTGGTGTGGCCGCTGCGCACTAGTACGACCAAAATTAGCAAAATGTCCCAAGTAACGTTATTTTGATTGTCTCGGGACCATAAACACCATCAACGCCGTCGAGCATGGGTGACTGCACGACGACGGCGTTAGCAGATGATGTTAGACTACTTAGATGTGCTGCCGACAGATGGCGCAACACGGGAGCCTCTTCTAAAGCGCTGGATGGATTTTGAATTTTATGAACTAGAACCGCCAAGCTGGTGCATGCAGGGACGCACTTGAGCCAAATATGGTGGAGCGCTGCCACCAATCTAGTTTGGTGAGGCGGCGCGGCGCCAGCATTTACAGTAGACCATTAGGAGCGTGCTCGCAAACGGCGACGCGACACCGGTCGCCACAACAGACCAGTAGAACCGTGCACGTCTTGATGTGGAATACGCCATGAGTCAAAAATTGCGACGCGTCGTCGGAAACCAATAAGAGCGCCCGTGGCACGATCAAGCGATGGCGGTACTTCGATAAGTAAGAATATTCAGCGCTTTAGTCTGGTCAATGGGAGGCGCCGGCCAAGACCGGGGTAGAGTGGCGAAAGCAGCGGCGCTGTCAGCTCCTCATATTCTTCCCGTGATGCACTTGCGAAGTAACGATAAGCGGGGATGACCTTAAAAGATTCTAACAACGCAACGTAAAGTTCTTTTTTTTTTATGAGGTTGAAAGTACATGAATATATAGTTGTAAGCGATTAGTGGGAAAGGGGAGTTTTAAGGTGCTGAGTGGATTTACTGGGCCAGAAAATATGGCATTGAGATAAATATTTCTTGAATCATGAAACGAAACTGCGAATGGCGGGGTGCGCGTTCGGGGTTTGGGTCAAAACTCCCACGGAGCCGAATTCGCAGTTTTTACCGTCCACTCTGTCGTGGCCGCGGCATCGTCCGCGGCCGCGAGTGCAATAAAAAGTAGATTTAGCGCGTTCTGAATGTCTCCGTGACGACAACGTCACGTGCGTTACCATTTCATTTACGATTAAAATAAGAACAACACTCGCACAACAAGAAAAACAACTTCATTAAACGTTTCGCTCCCATGCGGGAGGCATCATCAGTACATACACAGGAATGACAGAGCCTCGGTCGAACGCAGTCCTATTTATCGGGAAGGTCCATATAAGCTTCCGGGAGGGCCACGGTTCTTGTTGCACACCGTCTTATCTCCGCGGATGAACCATGACTCAAGTAGTTTGCGTGGCCCACCTATCCTCCTTCGCCGGGGTCGTCGCGGCTGTGAAGTCAATGCGTGTGCCCTGTGGTCCACGCGTGGTCGACCAGCTCCGTCTTGAGACGGGTGGCGTTCGTGGAATACTTGACGTCACGTTGGTGTTCTTTCATCCTGGTTATCTTCTTGCGTCCGGTCTCCCTATGTACGAAGAGCCGCAGTCCCGAGGGGATCTTGTACACAATGCCTTTCTCCGTATCCGGAGGGGTAGGTCCTTGGCTTAGACACAATGCTTGCTATAGTTCGGCATGGTTTATACACAGTTCGAATACCTACAGGTTTTAAGGGCGCGCTTAGCGACTCAGACACACCCCTGACGTACGGAATGCACAAGACATTACGTTCTTTGTCGGCTGGATTGAGTACGAGCGAGTCGCAAATTTCAACTCTAGCGTGCTGAAATGAAATACTTGAATACATCCGGACCCTGAAATTTTTATTGGAGGGTATTTGTGAAGCTCATTGTCTCCGCTAAAGGAACATTTGTGGCTACTGGTTGATCGCAAATCTCTCAATCAAGCTCCCCAAGGTCGTCGAAACACTTTCGGCCATTGACGTGCCCCTATTGTCGCCCTATCCTTACCAATTATTGACCAAATTTACATATACGGCTGTGTGTCGACTAACTCTAGGATGCGGCGCCAACCAACCGACCATCTGCAAAGTGACACGGTGCTCTGGGAAAGAAAAATGTAATACCAAAGCAAGAGTCAAAACATTCGAAAATTGGGCATTGCAGGGAGTCGCATCGCGCTGAAAGAAGATTAAAACCTTCCGGAAGATTGTCTGCTAAAACCAAGACCCGGCTCGGCGACCTCTGCGGGGCAGCTTGGCGCGTACCTTCGGCGCCTGGGGGAGGTACGTGCCCACCACCGATGACTTGCCGTTCAGGAAGTAGTTGAACGTGTTTAGGAATTTGTAGGTTTTAAGTCGTTCTCAAGTATATGGACCGGGTGGCTCGAATAGGTAGTTGTGAAGCTTCGCCCCCGATACATTCGGCAGATTTGTCATTTCTTCGAGGAACAAGTGCTATTTCTTTTCTCAAATAGGATCAATAAGGTATTTCGATCCCGTATAAGTACAATTACCGAGGTACCACAGTTAGTCTTCGGTGGTGAGACTTTTTAAGTACGCGCTACTCACTGCGGGTCCTCAAAAACAAGCAAAAACAATTGCCAACCGGAAGCAACATACTTCCCTTGAAAGTTCGGCCATTATTTGTTTTTGTTTGCCTCCGCACATCTCGTGTATGGAAATTACCCCGTCGTGACTTATTACAAATAATTAAATACATCAAAAACATAAAAAATAAAAGATATGGGCTCTGAAAGGCGTTTTATTTTATTATTTCCCATGCCAAGCAGCTTTTATTGGGCACTTTTTTTTTGCGTCTCTCTAATTTAAAATTTTTCAAGCGTTCAAGGTCATGTTTTGAACGCGGAACAAGCCTCTTTGCACCTATACATGAGCAAAGAAAAAAAAACAATACTTATTTATGGCAAATCAGTCTATATAACTTGGCCTTCCCTTCATTTTGATCGTCTACATGCACAAAGTTACTGATACAGTGTTCCTGCGTAGTTCTTGCCGTCTCTCGTGGTTCTTTTTATTCCCTTCGTTTTATTTGCAAGTAAATCCCCGATGCAGAATTGCGCCCACGCCGCAGTCACGATAACAGTGTCCGTGGGCACATATAAATGCAAGTATGAGGCTGTTTAAGCATTGTGTTTAGTGCCACGTATTTTAAGGACACAAACTGTAACTGGACCAGTGTTTCAATTTAAGGGATTGAGAAATGTTCCAAGCTATTTACTATGCCATAATTATTCCTAATCTTATTCTTATAATTCTTATAATCAAATGCAGAGGAAAAAATCACCCCTTTTCCCCCGTAGAAATACATTATCGGAAGTCGATTTTCGACTACTTGCTGTCTGCTTCAATTTGCAACCACGTCATCTGAACCTCTAGCATACATTGTTTTTCTCGAGTCAAAGGCACTGAAGCGCGTGCTTGAGAGGCGTTTGGTTTATTTTGCTCTGTTTGTTCACAATCCTCTCGGCGAGCTATCACATCTGCCTTTCGTTTTCTGTTTTTCCGCACAGACACCGACTGCTTCAAGACAGATTCTTCCTGTGTTTTCTTTGCGGGGAGTCCTTAGGCCCTTCAGATACCAATCAATCAAACACCTTGAGCACGGCTCCAAGAACTGGTCTCTTTATGCCGTAATCCAGTGCAGAATCCCCGGTTTAAAGTGCTCGCTGAACTCAGAGCCCTAGACGGAAATTTCCCATTCACAACAAAGTTCTCCCTCGGTACACTCTTCTTCCAAGCGGTGCTTCGCAATTCATTGCTCGTCAGCAGGTGAAAAAACGCGCCAGCAGTCTTCCCAAATGTCGACTTGCGATTCAGCACACAACAGTAAACCATCGGGTACCGCCAAACAGAACACACTGAGCAGCAGGCTGGAACATCAAGAATAATTGAGCCGCACCGCCCCCACACAGAAAGATGCACATGCTTTTTTCTATGACGGAACAGGCCGCATAAAAAAGAAGCGCGTGAATCTAGTCCAGCCGTGGTGGAGTGTAAGAAGCTCGCATTTGAGAGGGAGGACTTAAATCATCTGCCGGCCCTTTTCACCACATTATTGACTACACTGTGATACTCAAGGTGTTTGATACTGACACATCAAGCTCCAGCAAACCAGAGTTGGGTGATCACTTTGACTGAACGCCGCGCGCGGAGGAATCGACTGAATCCCGGGTCGCTTATAGCTAGGGTTTCGTGTTTTCGGTACTTATTTTTCTTCACATTCGGGAGTTATTTTTCGGTGTTTATTTTTTTGCCCGGTTTCGAAAGCGTCGGTGCCCATTTGTGATATCACAAATGAGCCAGCGGCCCACAAATCGGAAGTATTACGCTATGAGCTCCCGATAAACCCAGAAGCCGGGGTTTATCGGGGCTCATGGTACAACAGCAAAGGCATATCTGTGCGCGCTTAGAAACCCGGCGTTCTATGCGTTATTTACTACTAAATTAGGCACATAGAAACAATTTCCGAAAGAACAGAGCAGCGCTGTGCAAGGTCAGTTCAGTGCGGATTACGTGCTTGTTTTTGGACACAAGAGAAAGTTATTTATGAAGCCTTCGTGCCGTGAAACTTGCAGGTTCTTCTTCAAAGCAAGCATCAATAACGGTATTCTTTCGGTTTTACCGATATCTAAAAACCACTTTGGAGGTTGTTGTTTTAGCGATTCTCCGTGTATACCGAAAACATGAACCTACTATACAGCCAGGGTTTCCCTGTTTTCGAGAAAAAAAAAGTAAAAAAACACTCATTGGCAAAAGTTCCATCAATTCAGATTTATCCAAAAAAACTCGAAATTTCTAACTCACAACGATAAAATGTTCAAAACAAAATTGGCGGTGTTTTACAAATAAACTTTATAAGAGCACAGGGCCAGTAGTTCTGAGAAATGCCACTTCAGTTTCCTTTGCAAACTGAAGTGGCAAAACTAACAAAACCGGTTTGCCTTTTAGCTCGTAAGATTTTCCTTGGGGACAAAGGTTCGTGGTACCAGGCTTTATTTATTTTGTTTGAATTTTAAAAAAATTGAGAACAGAGTAATAATACACTCTGAATTTCGAAGAACTGGGAGTGCAACCAAAAAATAAACTTCGATAAACCTCAAATATTCATCGAAAAATAAACTCGTAAAACGCTCTGCGAATTTCACTATAAATAAACTACGCAAAAACGAGGGATCCTACATATCACGGAAATAGTGCCACGCGCGTCGCCGGAGCTATCGCGTGCGTGGCCGAATAATTACCGCGCTTCACTGTCGCGCGGAGGCTTGGGTTCGATTCCAGCAAGCGGAATGTTATTTTATTTATTCTTTCTTCAACTTGGCGTTCTCGTGAGTTTGAAAACATTCTCGTCTGATCGAGTTCCGAAAGGTTCTACGCGCCGAACGTTCTAGGCCGAAAGTTTCAGAAACCCACGCGGCTACAAAAGGTGCTCTGCGTGGCGAGCCGCAGTCAGTCTCGCTCCAGCGCTCGATCCTGCTGTTTCGCGGACATCGACGCCTGCGACGCTAACCTTCTTCTATTTTATTTTGGGCACAAGTCTGCCCCATTAAACGTTTAGTTTCTTCAGTTATTCTTCGCCTCATCATCTGTCATTTGTGACAATATATGTTAGGAAGAATGCTCTCTTATGCTGTTCAAGCTAAGAAAAAAGAAGCAATCACTAACAAATGCAGAAACCATAGAAGACAGCGTACTCATTATTTAGAAGGCAGCAAACCGGTTTAAACTTTGTTTCCCCTTGTAGCGCGGGCACATTTGAGTAAAGATATACTTTTCTAGAAACTGAAAAAAATGAATGGTAATTAATGCTAATGGGCAAAAAAACATGAAATCAAATAAACAGTGGAGTGTCACTTTTTTTTTTTGTCCCCAACGTGCGAGTGCATGTTCATCACAAAGAAAACTTATTTCTGTATATTTCCCAGCGTACAATTAGAGAAACGATTTACGATACACGCAGCGCAGATATGTGGTTAGTGCCGCACTTCAGAATAAATTATATGAAAAATTATATGAAATCAGATGTTGCGAAGTACCCTTCCCCGTCTTTTTTTAAAATTTTAGGGAAACGAAATTCCAGCGCTCATTTTCTAGCTTTTAATGTGTTGCATGCTGCAGCATAGCCTTAAAAATACCAGTCTTTCGTTGAAAGGCACAAGAAAAATAATTTTAAAGCTAATTAAACGATCTTTCAATGTGCACCTAGTGGATGCCTGTGGAGCCTATTTGGGAGGTGATCTAGCAACGTTGGGTAACTTGATACGTAGTCATGACGTAGCAAGTTCTAATCGGAGCAGCGCCGCTTTTTGGAATTAAAACTTTCCTTCCTAGGCTTTTCTGTTGTAGTTCAAGAAGACGGAAAAGAGGGACTCCCTCTCTTGCTGGGACCCTCGTTATGTACCCGGACACAGCCATTCTCCCCTAGAAGATTAGCCTGTCAATCAAAACTCGGAAAGGTTGCTTTTCCACCCCGTTCACTCTGCTGACAGTGCCAGCAAGCTACGTGCCTTGCGGTCGGCAAAACGCTCGTCACCCTGCACGGGTACTTCGAACAGCTCGGTTGTAAAGCGCTGACGCTATTGACATCACGATAACGCTGACGACGCCACCATCGGCAAAGCTTATTACCACTCCAGCCTTGCTACATCACGAATGCGGGGAATCTTTTTTCTTTCTGCTTTTGTTTGCGCCGGATATCCCATGACTGCATCGCGCCTCCGTTCGCTTCTCTTCGAGCGCTTGCTCCAGTGCACCATCTGGAACGAAACATAGAGCCAGTCGTTCAAAATACAAACGTGCGATTATCATTTACGGTTATTATCAGTCATGCTTGACTCATCTCCGAAAGAAATTTGAATATTTCGATTTTCGTTTCCGTACCCCTTTAAATCATTTCAGGGAATAAAACACAGAAATTTTGTCTGTGATAAACCAATATTTGCTTTCAATTTTTGTTGAGTCTTCAATGTTAGTGTAAGTGCATGACGTGTGGTCATTTTCATTGCTTTTTTTTCCAAACGAATATTTACATATACAATTTTTTTTTGTGTGTTAACTGTCTTGTGTGCTTTGTCTCTGCTGCTGCTGAGGGGAGATGGAGCATCTGTCGAGCAAGTCTTCTGTTGCTTTTTTCTCCGTTTTCACTCTCCAAATGAAGAAAAAATAAAGAATTTTGATTAGATATCGCATTTTATTTAACCCTTGACAAGTCTCGTTAGTGATGTCTTTATGTACGCTATCAGTCGCCGAGCACATCCTGTGCATCAGGCTGGAAGATAATGTATGTTGTTTTTTTTTCTTGTCTTCTAACCGAATTAATCATAAACTTCACAACGTTTACGACCTAGAACAAGTCTCAACAACATAAAAAACCTCTCACTTCTAATTAATAAAATAAAAGCAGCTCCAGCGGAAGCTTAGGGCAAAGGAGTGTCACTCTTGTCTTATAAATTACTTACGCCATTCTATGTACAGAATTTGTATGGTACGACGGGTAGCTGTCTTATACGACGCACTGCGTAGCGTTATTTGTGGAGGCAGTTAGGCTTACAGGATTAAGATAAGCTCCCCGAAGTGTCAAATCTTGTCGGGAGGGCTCGTAGTGTATAAAAACTGAAAAAAAAGATTCCTCTTTTTTGTTACGCTTTTTTTTTAATGCGTTTCGTGTTTTTTTTCTTATATATATATACATTTTCATGCGATTTTTGAGAGTTGATGGCCCGTCTGTGTTGGGGACAAAGTGCATGCTTGTTTTGTAATATTTATAGAAGAGATTTCGTTTTCTTACAACATCTTTTCGGTACCTTTTTAAAAGCGAAAATCCAGTCTGTGACACATTATTTTCAGTTTAAAGCAGTTGATGGCCTGTCACCATAAAAAACGAGGTGCGTGTTTATCTTTCTAATAGTGATCGCTGTTTGTTTGTTTCGTTTTTAAGTAGCTTCGTAAAAAAATATGACACCGTTTTGATACGTTATTTGGAAGTGCTTCTTCCAAATAACGTGTCAAAATGTCAATTTCGTATTTTGTAAAAAAAAACTTATTCCTGCGTCCATTAACAATTTTGTTTATTTTTCTTCAAACACAAAGAGCAGCATTAGATTTTATAATCTGGTTTTATGGTATGCTTGCAAAGAAAATAAAGAAAGTATCAAATTACTTCGTTTGTTTTAATGGAAAGGTTGATCTGTGATCCGTAGGAAAAGTCCTCCGAATGTTGCTTGCTCTACTCACATATATGTGCAGGATCTATTAAGGCACAAATTCAAACAGAATCAAATTCAAGAGGTAGTCGTGATGTCATTGTTCTTTTGTGATTAATTTAAAATACGTTTCACGTTTAAATAAAAACAAAACGGTTAAACTTGGTGATAGATGCCAAAATCGTTTGTATGCTTCACTGCAGATTTTAGTGATCTAAATTTTCTTTGCACATCCACATATCTGAGCAGTCTTATATTGGCAGTTAATTTGTTATTAAGGCTGATAAAACAAACAAAAAAATCAAAGATAGCTTCTTTTTTTTTAATGTAGTGTCGCTTGTTACATTGGGGCCGGCCATGGGGTAGATACGACGTCTCATTTTCGTTAGGCTTGGGGTAAATAGGTTCTAAAACTATGGAATCATGGTAAAATCTATTACACTTAGTTTCACTCCAAAGCGTGTTTCACATGCTGCGATTCCGCGGCTAAAAATCACTACCGCTATTGGCACGGCGGTACGGTTCGCAAGGTTTTATTTCACATCAGCATTTTGTGCCGTTGCAATGCCCAATGTTGCTTGCAGCAAGCGGACGAGCCCATTGAGTTTTCGTGGCTTGCAGTAACAACCTCACTGCTTTATTTGTCGTTTCTATTGATTTAATTTTATTATTTTGTTTTATTAGAGCTAAATGAGACAAAACAGACATTTGGCGTACCTTAGGTTGGCGTTTTTGAAAGATCATTTTCTCAACCGTATGTGAGATATTCCCAGGGAATTCGAATACAGACACGTTGCGACACAAAAGGCAAGATGAAAGAGGAAATCGATCTCACAAAAACTCTTCACGGAAATCAGTCACAGCAGGCTAAACCCTTCAAGGCTGCACACACCACTGAAGCAGAAAATGAGCCCACCAAAAAGGATCCAACACGAGAAATCAGATCGACTGCGTATTTTCTCTGCATGTCGTCTGCACGAAACGTGGAAACGCCATCCTATGCGCACGCTTTCCCGCAGTGTTTTTCCTTTTGTCACGTGATCCCCCGCCGCGCAGTGAATGGCCAGCAAGAATGCTGACGCTGCGCCGTCACAAAACACTTTTCAACTTTCTGGAGCCGCTCCGCTCTGCCGCTGCGACTGGAATCGCGCTGCTCTGGGAGCAAAATCGCTGCATGCGACACGCGCTTAAAGGCCTACTTGAACGAAATTTGAAATATACCTGTCGTGTTCAGAAATAGGCTGACTGTATTATCCACAATATTCCGTAAATGGCAATCGGACGTTTGTATTTTGAGCCTGATGGCTGAATTTTTCGTTATAAACGGCCCATTCTGGCAAGCGATCGGAGAGCAGCTAGCGGAGAGCACGTGAAATCCGCGTAGTCATGACGTAACCTGTCATCGGTGCGAGGCAGGTGCGAGCAAAGTTGCGGCGCGAGGCTGACGTCGACAAGACGATTGCAAGCAGTCCATCTCTCCGCCTCCATGTCTCTGCTTGTGCGGGCAACTGCGTGCAATTACAAGCTTTCCAAAGCTACGTTCACGCGCACTATGCACATGCTTGCACGCATGGGGGCCAATGAGGCTATAGTTCTAGGCGAAACAAGCGTCGTCACTACCTGTCAATGTTCCTCAGATGGGCATTACAAACGAGGATTTAGCGACATCCACCAGGTGCCATTTGCTAATCGCTTAAATCGTTTTAAAATGCCCTTTCGTCTCTTTTTCAACGAGAGATTGGAGTGTCCGGACTAATACTGCTCCCTTGAACACGCATAGACC
The DNA here is from genome assembly GCA_037355805.1 of Ixodes ricinus. Classification (NCBI taxonomy): domain Eukaryota; kingdom Metazoa; phylum Arthropoda; class Arachnida; order Ixodida; family Ixodidae; genus Ixodes; species Ixodes ricinus. The sequence goes on along the minus strand of JAZHYW010047571.1, from coordinate 9,354 downwards.
AAGAAATAAGCGCCGAAGTTTTGTTGTAGTATCCCATTAAAGGGTCAATTCGAACGTTTTCATCTAAACATATTTTTGAAAGAGCCTAAAACAGCATGCAAATTTCACCCCAAAAACATTTTTTTTTTAATTTTGGAGCATGGAAATAATATAGAACTGAAACCGAAACTAACCTGCAACTTTACTGGTCCAGCCATCTTGTTGTTACATCAGACGTTGTATAAACATAAACACATTGGCAGCTTGACCTTGTTTCGCCCAGCGTCAGAAGTAGTGAGAGGGCCGTCGCGATAGTCCATGAGAAATAAACGGACTACGATTGATTAAACTTCTCTTAGTCACAGAATGACCAGGAAATATTTTCAGGCTTTCAGCACGAGATTTCAGACGATTCGCCATCCGCATTCGATCCGCCGGCATCGCTTCCGAGGGGACCTCCCGTTTGAGCTGCATTGACAAATCCGCCGACACGCGGAAGAAGATGCCGCTTCGAAACAGAATGACATGGAAGATTTTATTTCATAGCAAGGTGCGAACCGTTTTCTAGGACGACACGAATGCTAGGAACCGGCGTTCGAGTCAGACTTCTCGGACCCAATACCGTCGAAGAGACTTCTCAGTCGGAAACCAATAGATATCACGCGGATACAATTTTTCTTGGTGTTATTGCGTCCCACAGCCATTCACCCTCAATCGCATGCCGCAAACAGCGTAAACCAGACGCCATTCGCAAAACCAGAGACGTTCACTATCGCTACAACGCACAACGCCGAGGAGTAGAGAGTGTCGTCTGCTCTGGGATACCACTTAACGTCACAAGGGCCTCCTTTTGTTGTTGCCAGTAGAGCGGCAGCGAGTGATTTAGAGGTGTACGCGTAAACTTCAAGCAAAAATTTTTTCAAAGGGAAGTGATTTTTCTAATAAATATTTCGTAGACATATTTGCGGGTGCATATTTAGCACATGGTGAAAATTTTATTAAAATCAGTGAACATCATTCCTTCACCGGACGATGTATTTTGACGCTGCTTGATTAGCTCCATAGGATAATATGCATAGTGTCCTATGGAGCCGATCCTATGGACTGATTGGCTCCATAGGATTGGAGTTATGAATTAATTGGCTCCATAGGGTCAACCGCCTGGCGACGATATGGAGCGTATTTCCATAGACTCCATAGCATCGACTGACATCGCAATTAGAGTAAAACGAAGTATAATTTATCGTATACAACCTGTAGTTTTAGCGGCAAGACGACCCCATATATTGTGTAAATTAAGTGCCGACTTTATACTATAAAGCGATATCTGCAAAACAATTTAGCACGCGTCAATATATTTCAATAGATATGCAGCCCGATGGTCTCGCTTGGAATAAGACACAGTAAGTTTTATCGCGCGAGGGTTACGCATGAATATTAAGGTTAAGCCTGGAAAGTAAGGTTAACTCTAAAGATTAAAGCTAAGCCTGGAGATTAAGGCTTACCGGAGATTCAGCCTGTAGTTCCTGCGGCGCCGGTAAGCGTCCAGAGTTCGCGACGTGAACAAGGGCACCTGCAATATGTAAAAAATAATAACTATGATTCTTTATTTGTTTCTTTGTTTTTCCTTAGGAATACAGATTCATTCTGAAGGATGTCCTTTGGTCCCTTCAATGTCTCCAGCCAGATATTTCACCCACCCCTTGCCTGATAATTAGAGGCGGGTTATCTGTTCCGGGTTCCTGTAATTCCGATAGTCGACTGTCCCCATCACGGCCACCGAAAATACCGATGTGTCACGCTGCCTCCCTCAATTCACGTCACTGAAAAGAGCGGAAGCCAGCAAAGTGCTTCGACCAGAGACCCTCGTCAATGTTAAGCCGCAGTGGCAACTTTAGCGAAACTCTCTCTACAGATTTACAACTTTTCTTTATTTCTGTTCTGTTTAAAAAAAAAAAAAGAGGTTTTCAGCGAAGTTGCCGCAGACAGTGTATCAAAGTGTCCACATTTATTTTTTATTTATACTGGCCGTTTTTTTTTAGTTGTTTGGGAGCTAGAGAGACGGGTAACAGACAGCAAAAATGGTTCAATCTTGACTTAAATCCGGGTGCTGCACGCCTTGATGTTCGAACAAAATTAGATTATCTTGTGATATAAGCAGTGTGATGTACCGGTAATTTTAGGATAATGCAGGATATATATTTACTTAACTGGTTGATTACATTCGGTTGACAACGTCTTCTTCGGTCTGCGACCGCGCCCAGTCTGCTCTTTCGCGCAGGCGTCACGTTCTTCTCCGCGGCCCGCTCTCCACCACTGGCGTCTCCGGTTGCATCAGCCTGCGCGCCGTGGCCTGGACCAAAGGTCGTGTTCGCTGTGCGTGGCGAACACGCACACAATACGCGGCACGCACACAATACACGGCAAGCAGGGCTTAGATTTTCCGGCCTTTATTCCTAAGATAAATCAGAAGATGTTTTTCGGTGTTAATATTTTTAAATGTTAGTGTACTTCGGTCGTTTGTTTCGAACATATCTTAAGAAGAGTGATTATCAGTAAGAAAATTTCATAAAAAGCTAAAAGTTTGTCTAAGATTGCGACAAAAACAGTCCTATTTGGAACAAAAATTTCCAAAAATCGATGTTTTTCGATTTTAGCTTATTTTGAATTTTCGACACCTGCAGATGTTTAACTGCGGTGTTTTTCGATTTAAACCGAGACACGGAAGGATGTTTATCGTTGTGTTTTATTTAAAACCGGTAAAGTATATGGCCTAGATATAAGCATATACTTAGCGTTTTTGTAGACTAGGCATTTGTGTCTCTTGTAGTCGTATAAAGAGGAAGTTTTTATTTTTATCATAAAATATTTGTTGAGCGGGAATAAATACAGTTAAAAGAAACTTTTATTTGGTGTGCCATTAATTTATGCAGGTTTCTATAGACAGAATTGTTTTATCTTTTTTTCTGAATAATATGTATAATATTTGTTAGAGCTTTGTGTTTTATAAAACGAATGACGCCTTCAAGATCAGATTAACCATGTGCACTAGGTTCTTTAAAAAATGGTATTATCAATGTAACCTATTGTAGTTAAAAGAAATATAAAATAACGTAACAATAACAGTCACAATTTGTTAAGTAATAAAAAATAACATAAATCATTGAAAACGCATGACAGGACTTATAATACATTAAATAAATTGCTAGCTGCCCCTCTTCAGGACTCGCTTTTTGAGCTGTCACAATGCTCAGGCCCTTCTGACGTCGCACGACACGCCCACCATGTGCGCACGACGTATCTGTGCGCCCTAAATCAACTGGCATTCATAGACCATCCACGTTTTAATATAATAACTGCCGTAGAGTAAAAACAAAAACACATCGTCGACCTATACTTATATGCTTCCTCCCTTCAACCAAGTTCAACAATCCTACTACCTGAGATGTTGCTTGATGCAACTGTCGCCGACAGCGAGCTACTACCTCTTGACACATATACAGTGTTTCGCATGGATAGGGGTGGCAGAGGAGGGGGGGGGGTTTCATGGCGATCCCATCCAGCTAGCGCGTTAACGCCGCTATGTTCTCGAGCACGGAAACAACGAAGCACTTTTTGTAACTTTTTTTTTCTCATGGAGCCATCCTTCTGTGATGCACTGACTGCCCGCCCGCATCATGAGAAGCAGCCTATCGACTACTCGACGCGTTCCTAGAGTCGGCCGTAGCTAAACCTTATGCGAACATCCTTCTTTTCGACGACTCCAACGCTCACATCGACTGATATTTCTACGGCGACCCTGTCCCCTGCAACCATTCGACGACGTCATTCTTGAGACTACGACCACTGATGTCCGGCTCCAAGCATGCCAACAGCCAACATACACAAACCGTGAAAGGGCGCCGAGCAGGCTCAAAATGTCCCCGGGAAAAATGTCCCCGGAAAAAATGTCCCCGGAAAAAAAGTCCCCGGACAAAATGTCCCCGGTAAAAAGGCCCCAGGTGGAAAGTAGGAAAAAATGTCCCCAAAGGATTTTCTATCTCTGTGTTCAATGGATCTTCATGGCCTTCGGGCAGTCCGGTCATATGTCCTTGGGGAAAAAAGGTACCGTGTGGCAAGTAGGAAAAAACGGCCCCAACAAATAGGGAAATATACGAATCCGCGAGGTACACATCGCGACACTGTTAGCGCGAACACGACATCGGCGCATTTTTACATTTTACTTAGAAAGAGTATTAGTGGGAACGAAATTTTACCATCTGCATTATATCCCGAAATATGCACTTTCAGTGCCTGTAATAACTTTGATGACAATTGCCCTTTCGTTTTTATAAAAAAAATATTAAAAAAATTACCGATTGTTTGTTTTTGCTAATTGTTTCGCGCTTTTCACCTATTTGGAAATGGTACACAAGTACCTCTCAAATTTCCCCATACACCATAATTTGGTTTTGGATAGAAGTGTTATAAATGTTTATTTAACAATGAAAAACAAACAAAAACAGTTGAGATGCAATGTTACAAAAGCAGGAATGAAATGACAGACTCTAGATTTATACACAAACGTCAAAAGCGAATCGCATGGCAGTGGAAAAAATGTCCCTTTGGGACAATTTTTCCTACTTTCCACCTGGGGCCTTTTTTTCCGGGGACATATTTTCCGGGGACTTTTTGTCCGGGGACATTTTTGCCGGGGACGTTTTTTGCCGGGTACGTTTCTTCCGGAACCCGGTTTGTCTCGATGTTGGGGTTGCCCCAGAAACGTGGCAACAAGCCTTTGTCACCCCACTGCACAAGTGAAAGGGAAAGCCAGTGAACGACCCAAGGGATTACCTTTTGGTATCGATCATTTCAATTGTCTGTCGAACATTTGAAAGCCGTTAACGGCCAACTTCTGAACTATCTTAAAGAACCCAGCTACTGGCGGTCCCTAGAGCAGAGACGAAGAATAGAGCTTGATGTATGTCTTTCGGGAACTCGCCTGACCGCCGTTGTGCGCCTCAGCCGAAGGAGGGGCAGCCTAAGCTTTTCCGGTGTAGGACTGCTCGACACAGCGAATCTCTTCTGCCTGCTGCCACTAGAGACGTCTTGCCCATTTCGTTAGCTGCTTGCAGCCCTCTACCGACATCGCGTCAGGAGTCCTGAAAACTTTGTAGAGTACTTGTGACTCAAGTGTCATTGGGCATTTTGACATGATCCTAACTTTCACCCATTCGTTCCTTTCATTATTCCCTTTTCCAATCAGTTTTATTATAGGGTGTGCTTTTCAGACTCACAGCGCACATGGCGGCAGGCTAGCAGGCGCTCTATAATAAAGCCGACTTCACACTGCTAATGCCCGAGTCCCACTAGAGTGACAAACAAACAAAACGGACACAGACAAGCCTCCAACACATGCAGCATGCTTGCGATGGTACCTTTGGCAGGTGTTTAGTCGTTCGGTGCTCGTGAAGTAAGAACGAGTGATTGCAAGCCTGCCAAAGATACCTCGCCTGCGTGATGCTCGTGTTTGAGCATAGCCTCCTTTTAGTCAGAATCCAGTGAATTTACTTTATTCTACGAAGCTCGTCAAGTCGCGAAAGTCTCTGGTTGGAAGTTTGTCGCTGTCATTTGTCTTTGTTCGTCGCTCTCGTCGGACTCGGCCATTATACAGCATACAAAAGACAGTCTGCGTACGGGTTAGACCGCGAGTCACCCCGTGATCCGTGCTTCAAATGCCGCATGGCAGTGAGTTCAAGGAGGAAACTTGTGCACGCGGCATTCGAACCACGGATATTGCGGTGACTCGTGTTCGCAGACTGTCTTTTGAACAATATATGAGCAGTGTGACCCCGGCTTGAGTGTTTTACCTATCTGCGTTGCCTGGCACGCTGCCGTGCGCGCACCCGTTTCGTGGTAATAAATCACCCGAATCACTTGACTTAATTTCAGACACAACGCTGCGTTGCGATAGGACTTTTGATCCGCTATCCCATTTAACACTTATATCACCATTATAAAAGCTTTTGAACTTGTCTCGATTTTTTTGGTAAAGCCCGGAGAGCACTTAATGTGTCGTGCGTGCAGTTTGGGTTCTGCTTCTTCAGAGCACTTACATGCTGGCGTTTGTCTCAATGCGGGGAGACTGTGGGAGACGTTTCCACGTTAAAGGTCCCCTATGGAGTTTCTTGTTCTCTTTTTAGAGCGCCTAAATATGGAGATAATTCTTTCTGCTGACTCTAAGCAAACCATAAATCCCTAAATCATGAAGATACCTGGCCAATTTTTCAATTAAAAGGGCAATGGAAGATCGCAGCACACCGCTTTCATCTCCTGCGATGGGACCACAGTCAGTTAATAGCAAGCGAAGGATCCTCGCGCTCTCCGACCGGTGGAACCGCGGGGTGATATCTCGAACGCGCGCGGCTTGTTGCCCATGCAGCCCTGACTGCTCTTCAAGGCAGTGAGCGCGTGCTCGAGCGCTCGAAAGCTGACGACCAGACACATCACTCCCGCGAAAAAAAAAAAAAAAAACGTAGTTTGTTGGTTTTTGAGATGATTACTGCAGTATCATTTTCCCACTCTACAAAACATTAACATTTTTCCGACTATTCTTTTTTTCTTCTATCATCCACCAAAGCATACATAGTTTTGTAATAACAGCGATTGCATTCTCAACGAAATGTCGCGTTTTCATTGGTCACTGCCGTCCTGGCTGCCGGCACATTGCTCCTCCCATCGCCGGAGATAATGTCGATAGTTGATTGCTTTTTTTAATATGAGAAATCTGCCGCGCATTGTTCGGATTTGTGGATTTCTATGAATGCCTAGCGCTCCGCAGAGTGAGTTATCGCCATATTTAGGTGACCTGTGAAACCTTCTCAGGGCACCTTTAAGTCCAGACCGTCCAGACGCAGCCGATGCTGCGAGCTGACGAGACTAATCAAACAACGTAAAACGCGCACCAACATGTGTTTTCGTCATGCTTCCGTACTTCTTCTACAATGGCTGCACTATAGTGATGTTCAGAGAAGGCCCTGCGACTTCGGTTTTAACGCGGTTTGATTGGTTTCATTAGCGTGTAGCGCCGACTCGCGTCTGGACTTAATGGACAATGGAGCCTTCCGCTGTGCCGCTTATCGATTGACCTGGTTTTTTGTAGACCAATTGGCGATTACGGCCAAACGAGGTAAAGACTATGTTGTCGTGTGATCCTTTCTATACTCGGCGTTAACTCTTTTGTGCTACGTTGTCAAGGCTAGCATGGCTTTCGCAATGCTCTAACACTCTCAAAGCTTTTTGCGCAAGCGCATGCGAATGAGACGCAAGATGAGGTCACGTCATGTGAGAGCAGTGTTGCGCCGCAGCACCGTTGAAACTACGCTATAGGCTATAGCTATATAGCCTTCACGAAGGCTGCGTTTATATGCGCTGCGTTTACGTGCGCATCGAGTCGAGATTTTACTAGTTTGATTGCGAGCAGACGGGTAGAAGGAAAATAGGTAGGGAGACAGCTGGTGCGTGTGATTGGTCCCTTCTCATTTCGATGCCCTACGATCGCATTCATGTAAACCCAGTCAATGCGCTAAAAGACAGTTGACGCCGAGTATACTCTTCTTGAATTCATACCGCGTTCAAAGACGTCTCCTGGCTCAAGCTGGTAGCCTTGGCTGGTGGTTTCCTGCAATATTTTCGCACTCTAGTGTTTTCCTTATCTCTGATTGGGGGCTCTTGTCATTGTACACCTAAGGCTTCCACAGCTTTATGTAGCTTGCATGTGATCATTTTTTCTTAGGGGTTGCGCGATTATTAATTTTATGTGATGCTAAAAAATATACATAAAAACTAAAATACATGTTCATATATGTTACGCAATGCTCATTTCAAAGTTTCAAAAAATTAAAGATCTCGTCTTATATCTTCTATGTAGATTTTCGGCACAAAGACACATTTAAGCAAATTTCATGAGAAACATCTTTAAATTTCAGGGATGCTTGGAGCGTTTGAAGTAAATTACTTTATTTGTACAAGTTTAAGCTTATCCATGCTGTGGTGTCGCGACCTCTGCGTTCTTTGACGACAATTGGAAGATATTGTCGAATGGTTTCCGAAAAAACCATCAAGCTATTGTCTGTTAAGCATGAAGTCTATATTAAAGAGATCATCAATAAAGTGTGTTCTTTGAATCACCGAAACTGCCTCTCAACTATTAACGAGATCCGGGATGGCGATCGGTGTCCAAGGCCAGCCATCAACAATTCACGATTTCTCGTTGTCTCAATGCATTGGCTAGTACTGATCGTCTTGCTCGGCTTCGTTTTGACTGGCAGGGGAAAAGTCATTGAACGTTCATAATTTAAGAAGAGAAAAAATGTCTCTGTCTGATGTCATTCACTCGTTCAATAAAGTTTAATACTTGACTGAAGTTTTCTTACTTTCATTTGAGATTTTACTTTTTTTTTAAGTGCGAAAGTTTTATTTGTTTTGCTTTTAAAGCAGAATTTACACAATAATTACTAACATCTCAACACCTTTCTGTCATCATAAAACGGGAGCCATACGACGACTCAATAAATACGATAGAAGGGTGCGGGCTCAAATTTGAACGGTATCAAGTCCATGAAAAATAGTGTCCGTAATTAAATTATTCCGTGGTCCAAAGTAAGAAACCCGCTATGTGACGAGTCGTGAGTAATCCAGTTTATTACACAACCCAGCATTTACTAAATTCGGTGTGTGACAATCTCAGTCCGTGACGTGCACTGCCACAGCGTCCTATACAAGGGAAAAGACTGCGACATCCGTGCCAGAACCGGCCGCAAAAACTACCACAGACAGAACGACCGAACAACACGGAAAGGGTATGTTGAGATTGTCGCTCCCTCTTATTAACTCAAACACTTTCCGAAACTATCTTTTTTTTTTTGCGAAAAAATCTTACGTTTATCATTCTTTTTTCACCTATACTAAAAGGTCAACTTCGGTCAAAAACGGAACCAAAATAAATGATAGGGATCGCTTTAGTGGCACAAAATATAATTCCCAGCTGAAATATTCCGTCAAAGTGAAGCCGCGTATTTCACTAAAACCAATTTTAAAGATCAGACCAGCTGCTCTTTAGCGGGACGCCAGCGGGTGAGCTTTCAGTCGAGGAACGCTGGCGCAGCACCCCTGTGACGTCACGTCGCGGTGAAGCTGCGGTTGATTGGTTGTTCCGCGTTACCGCAGCACCAACGATGACGTCACGTCGCAGCCGTACGGCTGATGATTAGTGTTGCCATACCTCTGCCAGATAGTTTCGGTTATGCCGTAGACGGCCGAAAACCAAACTTTGAGCCGTGATATTTGTAAAACCACAAAATGTCACAAGCAATACGTAACCGGGAACGAAGCAAT
>JAZHYW010047568.1:0-10095 GCA_037355805.1 Ixodes ricinus | reverse complement strand
AGAATTACGCGCTTTCGGCTAGAAATTGCCGCGAATAAAGAAGTAACTGTCGACTAGTCAATTCAAAATAAGTAGTCACAGATTCGACCGCCTGTAGCGCAGACGTGACGGGGGTTTCACGTTTTTCCCTCTTGCATTGGACGTTTAAAATTTCCCTCTTTTTTGACGAAGTGTCTCTCACTTCGTGAGGCACCACCTCCACCCGGATGCGGGAAGGAGTCCGTCATGCCTTTCTGCTTTGAATGTCCGGGTGGCATCGGAGGCAATTCATTATTATTCTTTTCGTTGCACAGAACATCAGAAACTCCGAAGACCTTCATATTCTCACTACGCATAGGCGCAGGGTATTCAAGTTCCGTTTCCACGTTCGGCACGTGGTTCCGCGTGTTTGTGTGTGGTGTGTGATGTAATTTCTCTGAGTGGCGGAACGACGAGTTCGGACCGACGACTTCCCCTCGCCCGAGGATATGCCCTGCTGCCGGACCACACTGCAGATAATGCGGCCTAGCGAAAATAAGACTCTTTCCTTCGGCATCTTGTTCTGCAGCACGAAGATTTGTTAACCTTTATAGATAATAGTTTTGGTTTTGTGATTGTTAAAATTGCCCTCGCTCTATGCGGGCCCTATAGTCTTTGTGCGAGGAGAGTTGCTCTGATTTTCCAGCACGTCGAGTTTTGTGTTTATTTTTTGCTGCATTTTGGTAGCATGCTATTCTGTCAAATGCAGCCGAGATAGGAATGCGTTGGCAAGTGAAATTGCACGACTGGCCGCACGAGTCATGATACATTTATTTTGAAATTCCGTGAACCTTTAGGGTGAATGAATCATATATTGCCCTGATGTTTACTCGCTCGCTGGCAGTCTATTGCTTTATTGTTGTTTCTAGCGCGTCGACTGCACCTCCACTGAGTGTGAGTGCGTGTGTGGCTTTTGTTCATGCAATGTATTCTCATCATGGTTCTGTTTATCGTGAGCACGATGTTTTCTATTTTTATTTTCGCTTGTGAAATCTTGTATGATTATGTAAAAAGTTTATATCTGCACCGCCCTCTGTGCCCAATGCTCGTTTTTGGAACCTTTAGAAATATGTAAATGAAAAAAAAAAAAAAAAGATTCGGGATTTTATAAAGTTTGCTTACAGAGCTGGCCCACACTGGAGAAAAAGGAACCCATTTTGCGTATTGACTAAAGATAAAAATGTGACTCTTGTAGTATGTTCGTTGATTTTGCGAAAGCCTCTGATTATTTAAAACATGACATTGTTGATAAAGAAACTTGGAAGGTGCGGATTTCGCCGACAAGCGTCAGCTAACATTTCATCATATCTTGCTCATCGTAAATATGTTCATATCAACGGGTACTCTTCTGATATTCAACCCATCATCTCTGTGTTCCGCATAGGCAGTATTGACATGGCCCTTTTTTGTTCATTTTATATAAGTAACGATGCTGATTACCGTGAATGAGGATAAAGAATACCAAATATGTCATCTATGCTGACGGTACGGGTTGTGTTTTCACGGGTTGTGTGCTGTGAGTGACCTAGAACACCAGAGCGAATCAAACTCTGCGAGGCCGTTTAGTAGCTGGAGCTAATGCTAACGCCTTAAAAATCAACGTGAGAAAGACTAAGGCCATTCTGTTTCCAATCGAAGAATAAAAATGCAGCTGTTATAAAGAGATATCGTTTTGAATTCAAGAAGAAAAATAGAAGTTTTTGACCAGTTTTAAAAATCTTGGAGGTTGTTTTCACGCAACAAATGACGACTTGGGATGAACATCTAAACAATATCTTGATAAGCCTGTCACGTGTTATTTGCATAATGTATCGTCACCACTCTGTTTCTACTGAAAAAAATGCCAAATTATACATCTATAACTCGTTATTTCTATTCCACGTATACATATAGACTATACTGTCACCTCGTCTGCAGGAAATACTAGAATGGCGAATTTAGAACACGATTTTTATGCTACAAAAATATACTGCGAATAATATGTAATGTTCCATATAATTACCCTAGTAGGCCTCTCTTCACAAACTTAAATTTGATACATGTTCACAGTATCTATAAATATCGGTTATGTCTAAGTTATAGGTCTGAAATCACAAATAATGTTATCAATCTTGGCGAACTAGCATCCATAAAGGCTGAAAACGACAACATGTCCCACTCGTATACCTTAGACTGGAAAGTCCCCAGTTGCAGAAAATCTTATGGTGAACAAATGCCATCCAACGTGCTTCCGACCTACTTAATTACTTTAATACTCGTAATATTCATTCTTCGACATCAACAGCAAAAAATATCAGATATTTTTTTATATTGTTGAGCAATTTGCATAACAATACGTACATATTCCACCATGTCCTCATTTATAAGTTGCATTATATTCGTTCAGAATGAATTTACTGAATGAGTATAGTATTACCAGAGTCGTGCTATTTTATTTAAGCCATTGAATGTGCACTCGTTTAACATACTAAACCGTCCCTTTAGCAGAGCTAATTTACTACCACACTGGAGATGGTATATATTGAATGATTGACCTGTGTATTTTTTAGAGCGCACCTCTTAGGCGCTGGTCGCGTGTTTCGCGGCGTCGCCGTCGCCGTCGGCGTAACCGCGCGTCGCAACATGGGACGTCACAGACCTATGCACCAACTCAATTCCCCGCTAAATTTAGCGAAGAAACTGAATTTGTGTGTAAGTCTGTGACGTCCCATAATGCAACACTGCGCATTCAGTTTCCCCGCCAATTTAGCAGTGAAACTGACGTCAATGACCTCAACACCAATTCAGTTACCCCGCTAAATTTAGTGGGGAATGGAACTGGCGTTGAGTAACGTGGCGTGAGTTTTCCAGCTGAAGTCGGCAGAAAGAGACTGTACGAGGAGGGGGGGGAGAAGGGAAGAGTAGGTGAGGAGGAAAGGGTGAGAGGAGGAGGAGCAGAGGAGGAGGCGTATGCCCCTCTACTCCATACCTCTCTCCTTTTCCTCAATAGCTGCGCTCTAATTTCGTACAGAGGTTCGTAAACGTCTTTCATTTTAGAGCGAAGATCTTCGGCGCCCGTTTCCGGGTTGAGGCGGCATCGGCGTCGGCGTCGGCGTAACCACGCGCGTTGCGTATGGGACGTTTCCCCTCTAAAGTTAGCTGGAAATTTTCCCGCTAAATTTAGCGGTGAAATTTTCCGCTAAATTTAGCGAGAACTTTTTCCGCTAAATTTAGCGGGGTAATTTTTCCGAGAGTTTGGCGGGATAATTTTCGCTAAATTTAGCGGAGAAATTTCCCCGGTAAATTTGCAGAAAAAATTTCCCGCTAAATCGCGGGAATTTTCCGCTACATTTGGCAGATTTTCCATAAATTTTGTGGGGAAATTTCCCCGCTACATTTAGCGGAAAAAATTCTCAGCTAACTAGCGGGTTAAGTTTCCCGCTATATTTGCTGAGAAAATTGAAGTCATGTGACGTCAACCCTACTTCAGTTCCCCCGCTAAATTTAGCGGGATAAACGACGCCACTGACTTCGTGTCGCGTCACCCATGAACAAATTCAGTAGCAGGAGGGGAAGGAAGAGGAGGAGGGAAGCAGGAGGGGGAGGGAAGACGAGGAGGAGGAGGGGCATACTCTCCCTTCCTCCTCCTCAAGAGCTGCGCTCTAATTTCGCGTTACAGAGATTTGCAAATGTCTAATTTTTTTATTAGCGCTAGTACCTTTTACATCTCTACTACCCTCTTCTTCCCATCAGGGGCCGACTGTGCACCTTCCGTGTCATCGACGGCGTCGTCCATTTCTGTCTCGCGCCGTTCGAGTGAATAAATCAAAAAAGCACAACGTAGGCATCTGTTCAGCATGCTTATGTTGCTGCGCAGGGCGGGGAGCGCGAGCTCATAGCGTCGACAGCCGCTCTATAAACCAGGAGAGCTTGTACCACCGACGGCTCGAGCAAGCCTATCCTATAGCATAAGGTGAAACAGAGTATAGTAGCGCAGCGCCAATTATCCGAATCCGCCATTGTTTTGGCACCCACACTAGCCATGTATTGGATACGAGGGTTGCGTCAGAGTTCGACGTGAATTTGCGCTGCGACTCGGATCCAATCAGGTGCTTAGTGCCCAAGAAATGGCGACCGCCAATGTTGCTTGATGGGGCTTCGAAAAAGGGTTTGTTGATTGTCCAGCATAAAAGTTCACCCTGCGTGTTTGTTTTGTTTAAGTGCCTCCTTTGTTTTTTAGAGGTAGAAAAAACATGAAAGTGATAAAATGCAGGCAAGCTGAAAAACTAATTTCATAATAAAAAATAAAAATAAAAAACGAGACTGGGAACAGATAAAAACGGATAAGCACACACACCATCACAAAACACAGCTCATAAGTGTTTTGAGATGATGTGTGTGCTTGTCTGTTATTTTTTTATGTTTCCGATCTCGGGCTTTTTATTATAAAAAAAAAACACACGAAAAGAACGTGCATTTAAAAAAAAATTAAAAGCATATCTGCGCCGGTAAGTTTTTGGATTATTGACCTCGTATGAGACTTAACGAAAAGTTAAACGTTCCACAGTATGTTTCGACCAGATTTTCTCCTACTGCTCCAACAAGTAAGATGAAGACTGACAGTGAACACTAATGAAAGTGTAATCACTTACCTCGCTGGGCTGACGAATTAATCGATGATCGTTATCGCGACAAATAGATGAGGTCGCTTCGTGGATGTCTCCTTTTATTTCAAAGGCGGGTCACCATTGCACCAACATACTCAACGAATTCTTTGCACGAGATCTCGGACATAAAACATGACACTCAATGAAGGTAGTACACAAGCACCAGACGCGAGATTCTATTCACAGCTTAGAACGAAAGGTCACTCTCCGTGTTCTTTCCTGCTGACCAAGCACTGATTCTTCCAGAAAAAAAGTTGGCACCGGAAGTGAGAAGCTGCACTTTGCTCGGAAAGCACTCAAGAATGGTACTTTAATTAAAGTACTTGCTCTAAAATGCACTCGGAGCACACGTGAAATGTACTCGAAGTGATTGTTGAAGTACAAGGTAATAAGTACTTTCCGACGCTGCTGCCAATTCAAGGCTACTGCGATACGCCCAGTGGGCTTTCCCTGAAACAAGATATCGGTTTAGTAGCTTAGTAGTGCACGAGCAAGCGCCATCCAAGATGGCGCAGTTCCAAAGCCATCACAGCCCGTGCTGAAAAGACGACCCGCTGACGAGACAGCCAGCAACGACGCCGTGACTCGTACGAGGAAATACTCTTCTTTATATACATAACGTGAACACGTCATTGTTTGGTTTTTATACGGACTCGCGGACGCCGCCTTGCCGCGCTACGATTTCTTCGCCGGGGATTTAAAAACAGGCGCAACACGACGGGCAGATGATCGTTACGATGGTTCCGAACCGGGGAGGGTTGGCAGACTGCACCGCGCGTGAACGACTTGGCCCATCAGCATCCTCGATGAGGCCGTCCCTCTGGAGTTTCTACGTCACCAACGGGAGGCCACTGTGGGGCGTACATCAGACGTGAGCGCTCCGTCGGCGTTCGACCGTGACTCGCGTTCGGCCAGTGAGAACGCGTGCCCCGCCGAATGCTGGCGCGGTGCTCCCCGCGTCCAGTGCTTGCTCTGGCCTCCAGTGGGTGACGTAGAGACTCGGGCAGTATACGGCCTTTCGTACGTTGTATACCCTGTTTCACGCCAAGTCCGAGAGCAGCCGAGGCAGCGCCAGAAGGTACTCGTTGTCTCTGTGTGTTTGCTGACCTCCAAAACTAAACCGATCACGCAGGGGAAAAAAAAAGCGCGAGATTACGACGCATGCGCCGTGCGCGAGTGATTTGGCCAATGGTAGTAAACGCACAAAGACGACGAGCGTCATGACGATGCACATTTGACACTGCTTGGTTGGTTCCATCCAAACCAGAGAAGAAAAAAAGATAGATATAATGGATTAATTTGATTTAAATCTGATTAATTTGATTTAAATTTCCGTAGCTACAAGAAAGTATGTGACTCTGTAGGTTTTAAATGTGGTACAACGATTGATCAACCCTTTCGATCACTGATGACATTGCGAGGAAAAAAATACTGTAAATTTAAAGTGGAGTTTAAATAACGACCTAGAAGAAAACGTACTAGTAACGTAACGTACTAGATCTAGTAAGGAACGTACTAGAACTAGTAGTAACTAGAACTTGTAACGTAACGTACTAGAACAAAGAACAGCTTGATTTTTCTAGTTCGTTAAAAAGCCTCGTTTTTTCCGCGTTCGTATTTGCTCGCAATAAAACATTACCTTTCTAGTGTTTTTTTTTTTGCACGTTTTGATTTCGCTTGCAATAGGAAGTTATGTATCTGACATATGAAGTGGAAGGTAGAAAGAAAGCTTAATGATTTCGATTTGATCCGGAAGAGAAACGAATTTCCCTGCTGTTCGGCACGATAGAAATCTTTCTCTCTCGATGATGCTTTGATACAAATACAAAAACAAATGCACATTGAAAACATCAAATGAGATGGACAAATGGTAAATAAATAACAATTGTTGGAATGATCTTTTTACGGGAAAGGTTTCGATTGATATCATCGTAGTTAGACTGGTCCGATTTAAATCACGATTTAAACGATTAGAACATCGTGATATTTATTCTCCACCCTGGTTCCATCAGATCGCAGTGTCGTCTGCGCTCGGACTCGGTGTGAGACGGAGCATGGGATGTACCGATCAACCCCGGTTGGCAAACACTAAGAAGGCAATAGTGCACGCTGCGAAAATTCGGCACTACCGTCTTCTCATCTACTATGACTCCGTTTCACCTTATGTTGTACCGCAGACAAGACTAGAAGCGCGAGCTCATAGCGTTGGGAGCTACTCTTAACGCACGAGAGCTTGAGCCGCCGAGATGTGCCCCAGAGCAAGGAGCTCGCGCTTGCAGCCGTTTCCTGTGGTACGTCATAAGGTGAAACAGTGTATAGGCGTTGGACTGGCTCGTCGCGCAATCGCCAATCTCCGCGAGAGATGTACCGCGGGACGATCGCCCGCATGTCGCCACCAAGAAAAACGTCACTACCACCGCCGCGCATTGGCCTTGGTCCCGTCAGGAATGGTCTTGCGCGGTGGTCCTCGTTCGGGGCAGCGGCGGGCACGCGGCCAGCCCCGCGCGAGGCCAGTGGAGCGAAGAGCGCCGGCCGATAAACGAGCACCGGGGTCGGGGCACGGGCGCCGTCAGCACTTGAACATGTCGCACAGCGCTTCTCCATGGGCGTGTTGCCGATGGTGCGCTGGAAAGTACAGGGCCTCCACGCGCTCTGCCGGCACATAGCGCAGCGACGGGAGCATCAGCAGCAGGCGGCCGAACCTGCGGGACACGCCGACGCCAGCGTTGGTTGCAGTACGGTAGGTAAGCTGGCTCCATGGACGCTTGCAGCGAGCTCTACGGACACTAAAGGAGCTAGAAGGAACTAGAACGACTCGGGGAACTAGAAGGACGTTCAAACGAACATTTGATGAATCAAGTTTTTAATTAATGCAAAATAGTAGTTGCAAAAATTAAAACTAAAAATCTCGGTAAAAAAAAAATCTTGCTCGGTACACCATTAAGGCCCGTTCACACTCTTGGCGACCGAGTGCGACTGAGTGCGACCGGGAGAACCAGACCGGTTTTCAAGCCTCTTGCGATCTCTCAGGACCAGCTCCGTTGTATAGCCCATCGGTCTAAGACCGGTCTGGTCTCTCCGGTTGTACTCGGTCGCAAGAGTGTGAACGGCGCTAGAGACAGCGGAAGATTTTTCCAGTTTCGGATCGCGTGGTATGGCCGCGCGCTCGGACAGCCCGAAAGTAGTATTCTTCGGGACATCGCGCTCGTTCTCGCCTTCTTTCAAAATTCTCGTTTCCTCGTCTCCGCATCGACAGGCGACTGAGGCAGCCCTCACGTCTCACGTGATCGAAGCGCCGTGGTTTTGTTTTGTGAGCAGACATCTTTTTATTCCTGCTATATGCCTTATCGAGGTACTGTCTCCGGATGCCACGATATTTGGCGCCTGTGCTTCCGTTAGCCGCGATACACACCGGCTGAGGTAGCGCAGCCACACAGCACAATCCCGAGATGCCGAACCATGCATTGCTGTATCCAGATCCGGCCAGTGCAGAAACGTCTTTCCAGCGCGTCCGGGTGAAAGGAGCCGAATCGCTTGGCTGCGGACGGATGAGCAGCGCACGATATTTTGCAGCTATAATCATTGCGCATACTTGGGATGTGGCCCACGGCCCGGTCGACAGAGGTGTTAGTTCCCAGGAGGCGATTATGCGGAGAGCAAGTCGTCTGCTCCTTGCGCAGGACCAGTGTTACTAGCTTAAGGCGCATTCACACTGAGCAAAAAACGCGCGTTACAGTCGACGTCGACGCCGGCGTCGTAAAAGACGAAGCAGTCACACAGGTCCACTCGACGGCGGCGTCTTCTCGGGGAACGTCACGTTTGTCGAGAGAACACGAATTTTTTATTCGTCTGCTTCGTACGATTGTTGTTGCCTTGCCTTCGCGATAAATGCGCTGGGAGAAAACCGTCTTCACTGAATGCACAACGGCGATGAATATATATACGTTTACATTCCGGTTATATGCAGCATTGGCAAAAGGCACGGACTCGAGCGGGCAGCGGGCAGCTTCAGAAGGTGTTCTTTTGCCGCGTTTTTGTGCAAAGCACGGTGCTACGCCGGCGCATCCGTACCTTTAGCACTGCACGCAGCTTGTGCGAGTGTGTTTTCGATGGAGGACTGCTGTATTCCGTAGTGGTGGGTGCACACAAAGACTACACAACACATTAGGAGTCTCCCGCACAGTCGGAGGTCGGAACACACCGCGAACTTTGGTGGCAGCTTTCGCGCGCAAACGATGAAGAGTAGTTTCACGGCGTCGTACGCGTACGTACATAAAACGACTGCTCACAGTCAGATGTTCCAATCGGCTTGCTTCTCTTCACTCTGAAATGCTTCCAGCCGCATTTGGCCAGTTCACGAATCCCTCGATCCCTGTCTTTTCGTCTTTTCGCCTTCATTGTGGGTCGAAAATAAAAACGGCAAAAACATGTCCTAACCGGAAAAGGGCGACACGTCACGCCCGGACGCTCGTTGATTGGCTCAAGCGCGCGCGTCGAGGGAAAAATTGGGTTTCGAGGCGTCGTCTCCCTGCGTCGTCCTCCTCGGCGCGCGACTTTTTCAATACAAAATAAGCGAAAAATTCCCCCCACGACGCGCGTCTTTCCGCTGTGTGAATGCGCCTTTACTTCAGTTGTGCAGCTCCCGCAGAAGGGGTACCCCACCTTCACTCGCTTTAGTCCGCCTCCCGTAGGGTGCCTCGATAACGCTTCCCTCCGTCCAGGGTTGAGACAACCCCGTCGGCGCCGCCATGTTGGGTCGTTCGCGTGCAACTGGCTACTCCTCGCCCAGGATGCGCATACGTCGTGCAACTTCCATTACTCATTGTATCTTTGTACTTAAACGCGCATGTCAGATATACTTTTTACCGAAATAAATAAGCGGATAAGACAAAAAATTACGACAAGCGAACGCGCTTACTATCGCTCCTCGCGTCTTATTTTTGCTACTCGTGTTTCCATACTAAAGTGAATGCAGCACTTTAAGCGGCAACCTCTATCATACTATTCGAGATAATAAATAGCATAGGATATCAAAATATTATAGATTTAAGAGATTTTGCCATAGCTTGCTACAGTGGAGCAGCTATTCTACCATTCGACTAGACCTGTTGCAGAGCTACGTTTTACATTACGCCGCTTGTTCAGTAATTTATTGTATTAAATAACGTCTGCAAACAGGTGCCATGTGTGGAGAAAATAAAAGCTTTCAGTCTTTCCACTCTGGTGAAGAAGGAAGAGCAGCGGAGCTGTAGCTTCTGTTCTCGGCGGAGTCTTTCCAGGCGAGCGATCTGTTCTTCTTTCGCAAGGGAATCTGAAGCGCTCGACGCAGTGGAACTTGAGGCGATAGCGGCTTCGCGGCGGTTGCGAAACCTCGCGCTGTGCGCACGTCGCCGCTTCTTCCGCTCCCGCTCTTCTTCCTCCGAAGAAAAGG
>JAZHYW010047567.1:0-11849 GCA_037355805.1 Ixodes ricinus | reverse complement strand
ACTGATCAGAATTACGCGCTTTCGACTGAAATTACCGCGAATAAAAGTAACTGTGACTAGTCATTTCAGAATAACTAGTCACAGTTCATTCCGCCATGTAGCGCAGACCTGACGAGGGGTTTCACGTTTTCCCTCTTGCAATGGACGTCTAAAATTTCCCTATTTTTGACGAAGTGTCCCTCACTTCGTGAAATTTCCCTCCACGGACAAGGCCACGGATGCGAAGGAGTCTGTTTTGCTTTCTGCTTTGAATGTCCCGGTGGCATCCGATGCCATTCATTATTAATATTTTCGTTGCACAGAACACCAGAAACTCCGAAAAGCCTTCATATTCTCACTGCGCATAGGCGCAATGAGCCTTCAAGTTCGTTCCCACGTTCGGCATGTGGTTTCCGTGTTTGTGACCGATGGCGGACTGTGATGTAATTTCTCCCGAGTGACGGAACGACGAGTTCGGACTGACGACTTTCTCCTCGCCCCGAGGACATGCCCTGCTGCGCACCACTGCAAGATAAAGCGGCCTAGCAAAAATAGAGAACAATTTCCTTCGGCATCTTGTTCTGTAGCACTTGAATTTGTTAACCTTTTATAGATAATAGATTTTTGCTTTTGTGATTGTTTCAGGAATTGCCCTCGCTCCAGCACGTGGGCCCCCTAGTCTTTGTTGCGGGGGGTTGCTCTCAGCGTCAAGATTTTTTTGCTGGTTAGTTTTTTTTTTTTTTTGACAGCATGCCGGTAGCATGCTATACTGTCAAAATGCAGCCGAATGGAGATGCGATTGGCAAAGTGAAATTGTGACGGCCACTGATGCATGATACATTTATGTTGAAATTCCGTGCTGCCTTGAGGGTGAATGAATCATATCTTGCCCTGCAGTGTTTACTCGCTCGCTTTGGCAGTCTATTGCTTTATTGTTGTTTCTAGCACGTCGATCGGCCTCCACTGATGTGAACGCTTGTGTGGCTTTTTGTTGTAATGTCTTCTCGTCATGGTTCTGTTTATCGTGACGCGATGTTTTCTATTTTTACTGGTACACCCTTGTGAAATCTTGAATGATTATGTAAAAGTTTATATCACACCGCCCTCTGTGCAATGCTTGTTTGGAGCGCTTTAAAAGTATGTAAATGAAAAAAAAAAGAGTTCAGGTTTATAAAGGTTTGTTTACAGAGCTGGCCACCACCTGAAGCAAAAGGAATACATTTTGCGTAGCTTTGAGGATAAAAATATGACTCTTGGTATTTTCGTTGACTTTACGAAAGCCTTTAATTATTTAAACCATGACTTGTTGATAAAAGAAACTTGGAAGGTGCGGATTTCGCGGACAAGCGTCAGCTATCATTTCATCTTACCTTGCTCATCGTAAATATGTTCATATCAACGGGTACTCTTCTGATGTTCAACCTATCATATCTTGTGTTCCGCAAGGCAGTATTTTTGGCACTTTTGGTTCATTTTATATAGTAACGATATGATATCGTGAATGTGGATAAAAATACCAAATTTGTCATCTATGCTGACGGTACAAGTTTGTTTTTCACAGGTGTGTGACATGTATGACCTAGAACACAAGGCGAATCAAACTCTACGGACGTTTAGTAGCTGAGCCATGCTAACGCACAGCAAAATCAACGTGAAAAAGACTAAGGCTATTTTGCTTCAATCGAAGAATAGGAAAAACGCAGCTATTATAAGAGATATCGTTTTGAATTCAAGAAAAAGAAAGTTTTGACTCAGCTTTAAATTCTTGGAGTTGTTTTCACGCAACAAATGACTTGGGATGAACATCTAAACAATATCTTGATAAGCCTGTCACGTGTTATTTGCATAATGTATCGTCACCGCTTTGTTTTGCTAAAAAATGCCAAATTATTCATCTATAACTCGTTATTCCTTTCACATATACACTATACTGTCACCTCATGTCTGGGAAATACTAGAATAGCGAATTTGAACACGATTCTTATGCTACAAAAATATACTGCGAATAATATGTAATGTTCCATATAATTACCCTAGTAGGCCTCTTCACAACCTTAAATTTGATACATGTTCACAGTATCTATAAATATCGGTTATGTCTAAGTTATAGGTCTGAAATCACAAATAATGTTATCAATCTTAGTGAACTAGCACCCTTATAGGTGAAAACGACAACATGTTCCATCGTATACCTAGACAACTGGAAAGTCCCCAGTTGCAGAATAACTAATGGTGAACAAATGCCATCCAACGTGCTTCCGACCCTACTTAATTAATACTCCTAATATTCATTCTTCGACATCAACAATAAAAAAAATATCAGATTTTTTATTTTTTTATTTTGTAGAGTAAATTTGCATAGCAATACGTACATATTCACTCAATGCCCTCATTATAAGTTTTATTTATTTCGGGTTACCCCGCAGCGCCCGAAGGCATTATTGCAGGGGGTTGCATTATATTCGTCGAGAATGAATTTAGTGAATGGGTATATAGTATTACAGAGTCGTGCTATTTATCTAAGCCATTGAATGTGCACTCGTTGCTTTTATACTAAACCGTCTCTTTAGCAGAGCTAATTTACCTGCCACATTGGAATGTTATATATTGAATTATTGACCTGTATTTTTTAGAGCGCACCTCTTAGGCGCTGGTCGCGTGTTTCGCGGCGTCGCCGTCGCCGTCGGCGTGACACGCGCGTTGCATTGTGGGACGTCACAGACCTATGCCTCAACTCAATTCCCCGCTAAATTTAGCGAAGAAACTGAATTTGTGTGTAAGTCTGTGACGTTCCATAATGCAACACTGCGCATTCAGTTTTCCAGCTGAATTTAGCGGGAAAACTGTGGGAAGGAGGAGGAGGAGGAGGGGAGGAGGGGGAGGTACGGAGGAGAGGGTATGCCCGCCTCCTCCTTACCCTCCTCCTTCCTCAATAGCTGCGCTCAGAGGTTTGTAAACGTCTTTCATTTTAGAGCGCAGCTCTTTGGCGCCGTTTCTGGGTTGAGCGGCATCGGCGTCGGCGTCAGCGTAACCACGCGCGTTGCATAATGGGACATTTCCCCTCTAAAGTTAGCTGGAAATTTTTCCAGCTAAATTTAGCGGGCGAATTTTTCCGATAAGTTTAGCGGGATAATTTTCGCTAAATTTAGCGGAGAAATTTCCGGTAAATATAGCAGAACAAATTTGCCGCTAAATTGAGCGGGGAATTTTTCCACTACATTAAGCGGAAGATTTTCCCGCTAAATTTTGGTGGGAAATTTCCCCGCTAAATTTATCGGGAAAAATTCTCAGCTAACTTTAGCGGGTTAAGTTTCCCACTATATTTAGCGAGGAAATTGACGTCATGTGATTTCAACCCTAATTCAGTTCCCCCGCTAAATTTAGCGGGAAAAATGACGCCGCGACTTCGTGTCGCGTCACCCAGGAGCAAATTCAGTAGCAGTGAGGAAGAAGGAGGAGGGAAGCAGGAGGGGGAGGAAAGAGAGGAGGAGGGCATACTCTCCCCTCCTCATCCTCAAGAGCTGCGCTCTAATTTCGCGTCACAGAGATTTGCAAATGTCTTTAATTTTTTTTTATTAGCGTTACTACCTTTTACATCTTTATATATACCCTTTTCTTCCCAATCCTTCTGCCCTATCGAGAGTGACATGTGCGCCTTGGGTGTCATCTACTACGTCTTCAATTTCTTTCTCGTCGTTTAAATGAATAAAAATCAGCAGAACCCATCCTTTGGGAATGATTATCTACGTTAATGCGAATAGCATCAAACGGTGCGGAGTTATGCGCGTTCGTCAGGTGGCCGGCACACTCTAGATACGCCAGCCCACTCTTGAGGCGATTCTAAATTTGTTGACACTTTCACAGCCCTGCGCACGATCTCCGCAGCCCAGCACGTGCGTTTGTGTCATTTAGGAAGGCGAGCAAAGCACGCGCCATACGCACAAACACTCAAGATGGTACCGACCAGACTTTCTGGCGTCTCAGCTATACTTCGTGTCACCCTAGCATGGACTAACCGGGAAGGCTATGCTAGCGCGAGCGGCCAGCCTTGACTGCCTTGACTAGAGCACTTGCTGCACGAGCGCTCGTGAAGCCGCCGCGGCTTCATTCAAAACGACCAGCTCGCGCTTTTAGCACGAGCGGCTAACAATAGTCCGTACTAAGGTGAGACGAAGTATAGTCTCAACCAACGGTACTCTAAACGGTTGTTTATATCTTTACCATAGGACGCGCTTTACAGCGCTGTCACAGCTACCGGTGCGCGCGCGTTCCATGCACGAGGGCTCATTCCGCTCTCGTGAGGGTGAGCACGGCCGCTACATCACCCTCTCCCGAGCGCGGGAGAGGGTGAGCTAGGAGCCGTGCTAAGCCTCACGAGAGCGGAATGAGCCCTCGTGCATGGAACGCGCGCAATGGTAAAGATATAAACAGGTGTTTAGAGTGCGTTGAATGACTGCCTTCATAGCTCTCAACCTTGGTGTACTGTGATTTCAAGTGCCTTGTGTTTACCTGACCAAATTCGATGTAATAAAAAAAAAAATGCCTTCATAGCTTTGTGGTTAGCGCGTCTGCCTGCTGATCAAAGGGTCAACGGTTCGAATCCCGCCGGCGCCGGTCTTTTTTATTTATTTATCGACCCGCGGCGTAAGAGGTTAAATAGCCAGATAGATAGATAGATAGATAGATAGATACATAGACGAAAAGTGCGTGGAGTATCCAAAGAATGCTATTCGCATTAAAAAAAAGTACAACGTAGAAGAATTTATACTCCGTTTCACCTTATGTTGTACCGTAGCGGAGGCTAGAGGCGCGAGCTCATAGCGTCGGCAGCTGCCTTTACTGCCCGAGAGCTTGTGCCGCCGAGGTGTGCCTCGGCACTAGAGCAAGGAGCTCGCGCTTATAGCCTTTCCTGCGGTACAACACATGGTGAAACAGAGTATAATAGCCACGGCGCCAATTATCCGAATCCGCCATTGTTTTGGCACCCACACTAGCCATGTATTGGATACGAGGGTTGCGTCAGAGTTCGACGTGAATTTGGCTGCGACTCGGATCCAATCAGGTGCTTAGTGCCCAAGAAATGGCGACCGCCAATGTTGCTTGATGGGGCTTCGAAAAAGGGTTTGTTGATTGTCCAGCATAAAAGTTCACCCTGCGTGTTTGTTTTGTTTAAATGCCTCCTTTGTTTTTTAGAGGTAAAAAAAACATGAAAGTGATAAAATGCAGGCAAGCTGAAAAACTAATTTCATAATAAAAAATAAAAATAAAAAACGAGACTGGGAACAGATAAAAACAGATAAGCACACACACCATCACAAAACACAGCTCATAAGTGTTTTGAGATGATGTGTGTGCTTGTCTGTTATTTTTTTTATGTTTCCGATCTCGGGCTTTTATTATAAAAAAAAAACACACGAAAAGAACGTGCATTTAAAAAAAAAATTAAAAGCATATCTGCGCCGGTAAGTTTTGGATTATTGACCTCGTATGAGACCTCACGAAAAAGTTAAACGTTCCACAGTATGTTTCGACCAGATTTTCTCCTACTGCTCCAACAAGTAAGATGAAGACTGACAGTGAACACTAATGGAAGTGTAATCACTTACCTCGCTGGGCTGACGAATTAATCGATGATCGTTATCGCGACAAATAGATGAGGTCGCTTCGTGGATTTCTCTTTTTATTTGAAAGGCGGGTCACCATTGCACCAACATACTCAACGAATTCTTTGCACGAGATCTCGGACATAAAACATGACACTCAATGAAGGTAGTACACAAGCACCAGACGCGAGATTCTATTCACAGCTTAGAATGAAAGGTCACTCTCCGTATTCTTTCCTGCTGACCAAGCACTGAATCTCCCAGAAAAAAGTTGGCACGATACATTCCTTGGCACGTACCGGAAGTGCGAACCTGCACTTTCTGGAAAGCACTCAAGAATGGTACTTTAATTAAAGTACTTGCTCCTAAAATGCACTCGGAGCACACGTGAAATGTACTCGAAGTGATTGTTGAAGTACAAGGTAATAAGTACTTTCCGACGCTGCTGCCAATTCAAGGCTACTGCGATACGCCCAGTGGGCTTTCCCTGAAACAAGATATCGGTTTTAGCTTGAGTAGTGCACGAGCAAGCGCCATTCAAGATGGCGCAGTTCCAACGCCATCACAGCCCGTGCTGAAAAGACGACCCGCTGACGAGACAGCCAGCAACGACGCCGTGACTCGTACGAGGAAATACTCTTCTTTATATACATAACGTGAACACGTCATTGTTTGGTTTTATACGGACTCGCGGACGCCGCCTTGCCGCGCTACGATTTCTTCCCGGGGATTTAAAAACAGGCGCAACACGACGGACAGATGATCGTTACGATGCATGGTTCCGAACCGGGGAGGAGATGGCAGATTGCACCGCGCGTGAACGACTTCGCCATCACCAGCCTCCTCGATGAGGCCGTCTCCTCTGGAGTTTCTACGTCACCAATGGGAGGCCGTCGAGAAGCGTGCATCGAGTGCTCCGTCGGCGTTCGACCGTGACTCGCGTTCGGCCAGTGAGAACGCGTGCCCCGCCGAATGCTGGCGCGGTGCTCCCCGCGTCCAGTGCTTGCTTTGGCCTCCAGTGGGTGACGTAGAGACTCGGGCGGTATACGGCCTTGTCATACGTTTATACCCTGTTTCACGCCAAGTCCGAGAGCAGCCGAGGCAGCGCCAGAAGGTACTCGTTGTCTGTGTGTGTTTGCTGACCTCCAAAACTAAACCAATCACGCAGGGGAAAAAAAATAAAGCGCGAGATTACGACGCATGCGCCGTGCGCGAGTGATTTGGCCAATGGTAGTAAACGCACAAAGACGACGAGCGTCATGACGATGCACATTTGACACTGCTTGGTTGGTTCCATCCAAACCAGAAAAGAAAAAAAGAAATATAATGGATTAATTTGATTTAAATCTGATTAATTTGATTTAAATTTCCGTAGCTACAAGAAAGTATGTGACTCTGTAGGTTTTAAATGTGGTACAACGATTGATCAACCCTTTCGATCACTGATGACATTGCGAGGAAAAAAATACTGTAAATTTAAAGTGGAGTTTAAATAACGACCTAGAAGAAAACGTACTAGTAACGTAACGTACTCAGAACCAGTAGTAACTAGAACTTGTAACGTAACGTACTAGAACAAAGAACAGCTTGATTTTTCTAGTTCGTTAAAAAGCCTCGTTTTTTTCGCCTTCGTATTTTCTCGCAATAAAACATTACCTTCCTAGTGTTTTTTGTTTTTTTGCACGTTTTGATTCGCTTGCAATAGGAAGTTATGTATCTGACATATGAAGTGGAAGGTAGAAAGAAAGCTTAATGATTTCGATTTGATCCGGAAGAGAAACGAATTTCCCGTCCTGTTCGGCACGATAGAAATCTTTCTCTCTCGATGATCTTTGATACAAATACAAAAACAAATGCACATAGAAAACATCAAATGAGATGGACAAACGGTATAAATAAATAACAATTGTTGGAATGATTTTTTGGGCGGGAAAGGTTTCGATTTATATCATCGTAGTGAGACTAGTCCGATTTAAATCACGATTTAAACGATTAAGATCATCGTGATATTTATTCTCCACCCTGGTTCCATCAGATCGCAGTAGTCGTTCTGCGCTCGGACTCGGTGTGAGACGGAGCATGGGATGTTCCGATCAACCCCGGTTGGCAAACACTAAAGGCTGAACTCCATGGAACGAATTGTGCGACGAATAACTGGCGAACGCCGCCCGACGGCACGCTCGCTTTGCGCGCGACATAGCAGCCACTGTGTTGATTCCACGCGCCGTGCAAAAGCCGCCGGGCAAAATTCGTCGGTTATTCGCAGCATATTCCGTCCCATGGAGTTCAGCCTTAAGAAGGCAATAGTGCACGCTGCGAAAATTTGGCACTACCGTCTTCTCATCTACTATAACTCCGTTTCACCTTATGTTGTACCCGAAGACAAGACTAGAAGCGCGAGCTCATAGCGTTGGGAGCTACTCTTAACGCACGAGAGCTTGAGCCGCCGAGATGTGCCCCAGAGCAAGGAGCTCGCGCTTGCAGCCTTTCCTGTGGTACGTTATAAGGTGAAACACAGTGTATAGGCGTTGGACTAGCTCGTCGCGCAATCGCCAATCTCCGCGAGAGATGTACCGCGGGACGATCGCCCGCATGTCGCCACCAAGAGAAAACGTCACTACCACCGCCGCGCATTGGCCTTGGTCCCGTCAGAATGGTCCTGCGCGGTGGTCCTCGTTCGGGGCAGCGGCGGGCAGATGACCAGCCCCTGCGCGAGGCCAGTGGGCGAAGGCGCCGGCCGATGCACTAGCACCGGGGTCAGGGCACGGGCGCCGTCAGCACTTGAACATGTCGCACAGCAGCTCTCCGTGGGAGTGTTGCCGATGGTGCGTTGGAAGTACCAGGGCCTCCACGCGCTCTGCCGGCACGTAGCGCAGCGACGGGAGCATCAGCAGCAGGCGGTCGAACCTGCGGTACACGCCAACGCCAGCGTTGGTTGCAGTACGCTAGGTAAGCTGGCTCCATGGATGCTTAAAGACCTAGAAGCTCTATGGACACTGAAGGAGCTAGAAGGAACTAGAAGGACTCGGGTAACTAGAAGGATGTTCCAAACGAACAAGTAATAAATCAAGTTTTAATTAATGCTAAGTAGTAGTCGCAAAAACTGAAACTAAATTTCCCGTTAAAAAAAAATCTTGCTCGGTGCACCATTAGAGACAATGGAATATTTTTCAGTTTGAAATCGCGTAGGAGTAGGCCGCGCGCTTGGACAGCCCGGAAGTAGAATCTTCGGGACATCGCGCTCGTTCTCGCAGTGTCTCGAGGCGCAATCAACTTATACGTAAATTGGGCTTCTTTCAAAATTTTCGTTTCCTCGTCTCCGCATCGACAGGCGACTGAGGCGGCCCTCACGTCTCACGTGATCGAAGCGCGTGGTTTTGCTTTTGTGAGCAGACGTCTTTTTATCTCGCTATATGCCTTATCGAGGTACTGTCTCCGAATGCCGCGACATTTGGCGCCTGTGCTTCCGTTAGCCGCGATACACACCGGCTGAAGGTAGCGCAGCCACACCGCACAATCCCGAGATGCCAAACCGCATTGTTGTATCCAAATCCGGCCAGTGCAGAAACGTCTTTCCAGCGCGTCCGGGTGAAAGGAGCCGAATCGCTCGGCTGCGGACGGATGATCAGCCCACGATATTTCGCAGTTATAATCATTGCGCATACTGGATGTGACCCACGGCCCAGTCGACAGAGGTGTTAGTTCCCAGGAGTCGATTAGTGCGGAGAGCAAGTCGACTGCTTCTGCGCAGGACCAACGTTACTAGATTACCAGTCAGCTGTGCAGCCCTCAGAAGGAGGTACCCCACTTTCACTCGCTTTAGTCCGCACCGTAGGGTGCCTCGATAACGCCTCCTCCATCCAGGGTCAAGACAACCCCGTCGGCGCCGCCATGTTGGGTCGTTCGCGTGTGCAACTGGCTACTCTGCCCAGGATGCGCTTACGTCGTGCAACTTCCATTACTCTTTGTATATTTGTACTTAAGCGCGCGCGTCAGATATACTTTAGAGCGCAGCTCTTAGGCCCCGTTCTCGGCTTGAGCGGCGTCGGCGTCGCCGTCGCCGTCGCCGTCGCCGTCGGCGTAACCGCGCGGTGCATTATGGGTTAGTTCTTCCCGAAGGAACCTGAGGTCCTCTCCGTGGACCCGGGTTCCTTTGGGAGGACCTCGGGAGGACCTCGAGGACTCGGGCTCCTTCTGGAGGACTCGGGAGGACCTGCGTTCCTTCCGGAGGACCTCGGGAGGATCTCGTGTCTTCTGGAGGACCTCCGGAGGACTTCGATTTCTTCGGGAGGACCTCGAAGGACCTTGGTTCCTTCGGGAGGACCAAGGGGGGGGTCATGGACCTGGGGGTCATGGACGATGACGTCATCAGTGACGTCATTAGTGATGATGCCGATGACGATGCCGATGACGTCATCAGTGACTGATGACGTCATCGTCACGTGACCCCCGAGGTCTTGGTGACCCCCAGGTCATGTGACCTCTCGAGGTCACGTGACCCCCCGAGGTCACGTGACCCTCCCCTTCCTAGGTCAGATGACCTCCAGTACCCTTCCCTCCTCTCCTCAAGAGCTGCACTCTAATTCGGCGTTACAGGGAGTCGTAAACGACTTTCATTTTTTTTACCGAAATAAATAAGCGGATAAGACAAAAAAAATCACGACAAGCGAACGCGCTTCCTATCGCTCCCTCGCGTCTTATTTTTGCTACTCGTGTTTCCAAACTAAAATGAATGCAGCACTTTAAGGGGCAACCTCTATCATACTATTCGAGATAATAAACAGCATAGAATGGCAAAATATTATAGATTTAAGAGATTTTGCCGTAGCTTGCTACAGTGGAGCAGCTTTTCTACCATTCGATTAGACCTGTTGCAGAGCTACGTTTTACATTATGCCACTTGTTCAGTAATTTATTCGTATTAAATAACGTTTGCAAACAGTTGCCATGTGTGCAGAAAAGATAAAACTTTCAGTCTTTCCACTCTGGTCAAGAAGAAAGAGCAGCGGAGCTGTAGCTTCTGTTCTCGCCGGTGGCTTTCAGGCGAGCGATCTGCTCTTCTTTCGCAAGGGAATCTGAAGCGCTCGACGCAGTGGAACTTGAGGCGATAGCGGCTTCGCGGCGGTTGCGAAACCCTGCGCTGTGTGCGCACGTCGCCGCCCTTTTCCGCTCCCGCTCCCGAAGAAAAAAATCACACCATCTTCCTGAGGGGGAACTATGGGGTGATGCGGAGCATCGCGGATCGTTATTAACGGTGTTATTAAAGGCATGTTAGTAACGTTGTCAGTAACGCTGTTAACTTGCGTTATTACGTTGTTAACTTGCGAATGGACGACACGCCATTACGCTGCCGCGAGTTCAGGGTCTGTCAGCCTGTTTCGGGCTGTTCGCGCGCCAGCGCTCGCGTGACTTCGCGTTTGCACAAAAGCCGCATGTCTTCAGCGGACGTAGCGAGGTTGCTTAGTTTCCAGGGTGGAGACTGACGCTTGCTTGCGCGAACCCACTGTAAACTGACGGGACTGTTAGCTTCCATCACACTTCACCGGAGAGAGAACGGGACAGCGGGGAGTCAACAGCGCTGAACCTGCGTGGTACAGCTTCCCGTTTGCCTTTGCCTTCTGACTGCTACTCTTTTCTCTCGCTCTCTTTGCATTTCATTTATTTCTTTTTCTCCTTCTTTCCGTCGCGTCGGCGTCTCCCCGCACCAGCCCCCCGATAGCTCTTCTTCGAGTGATTTAGGGGCATAATCTGCTGCTTCTGCCGAGCGTAAACGTCAGATCCACATTCTCCCGCCTTAGAATTGGCGAGCATAGCTTCGCGCTCTCTTTTTGCTTAATTGACTTGATTCCTTCTTGACTGACGCGGCCGGCCGGATTTGGGGCTGCGGCGGGACGCGAGCGGCCGAGAAACGCTAGCACGACGACAGCCGCAGAGTTGCGGGGAAAGCCCACCCCACCGGAAAGCTCCCGGCGTGGCGCTGCGACCCGCGCGCCCAAAACTATCCTCCTTTCACTCCTCCGGGGGAACGCGCGCTACCGCTGCTTATATTCACACTTGAAGGAGAGGAGACTAGAGGAGGAGAGTTGCGCATGCGCGCGCGGTGTGAGTAGGAGCGAACGCACGCGAAGTGCACGCAGCTGGCAGGAGAGAGAGAGCGGAGAGAGTAACGCGCAGCTGTTGGAGAGAGGGAAGGAGGAGAGTTGCGCATGCGTAGTGTGAGTGCGGACTACGACGCCGACGACGCGGGACATAGACCCGAGCAAGAGA
>JAZHYW010047566.1:0-12687 GCA_037355805.1 Ixodes ricinus | reverse complement strand
AGTCGGTGACAGGTTTAGAGTAAAGTGGAAGCTCCTCCCAACTCTTTTCCACTTTAGTAGAGCGAAGGCTGGAATGGCGGTCGCCTTCTCTCTAGCGTCCACTCTCTTAATTAAAGTGGAAAGGGGTGGGAGTAGATTCCACTTTTTAATGCGAAAGCATTAACTATCCCATGGAGCGAGCCCACGTCATCAGCCACTCCAAACGGTAGATAAATTCGTGAAGCCACGATCTGAGGCATCCCAGCTTTGAAGCCGCGCAAAAAGCCACGCAAACGCGGCAAGTAATGAAACCGAAGAAAACCGCCTTGCGTCAGTTTCAATCAGCGCCACCCGATGGCGTCTGCGTGCCCGCCCTGCCAGCGCGCGGCACAAGGAATCGGCTGGCACGCTCGGGCGGAGGCACGGCCGCCCGAGCGCACCAGCCGACCGGAGCCGATTCCGTCCCGCCGACAGAGCGGCGGCACGCGGCCGATGTCAGCGAGGCGCGGCAACTTCACGAGGACGCGCGCAAGAACGACATTCATGCTTTCGCATTCACAACTCATAAGTGCTTAGCTGTACCTCGAGCCCTTTTTCTTAACCTGTAACCGTCTATAGTAAAGCATTTGAGAGAATAGACAGAAAGTGTCCTCACCTTCCTTGGCGGAGTCGTCGCCGCGCTCGAACTTGGGCCTGTGCAGGTCCAGCCCCTGGGCGGCGGCCCTGGCGTCGACGGTGTGCAGGTACCTGGCCGGTCCGGAAGAGGGCGGCAGGTGCGGGAAGACGCCCACGGCCGAGCCCTCGCGCAGCAGGCGCTCGGAGTCGGCCAGGGACTCCGGCCGGATGGTGGCCGTGTTGCGGGGCTGGCGCTCGTTCTGCACCGCTGCCACGGCCAGGGCCGCTGCTCGAGTCAGTCTCCCGGTGGACAGGGGGCGGACGCCGCGAGCACGGCCGGGGGAGCCAACAGCTCCCTGCTCCGCTTAACTTTAAGTCCGAGCGTAGGCGATGCTAGGATCTATACACGCACAAAAAATACGAGAGTCGTGACGACGCACTTTTGACGTTGTCTGATTGGCTTTATCGGATCCTAGCGATAGCAGCGGTCGGACTTGAAGTGAAGTATAGCGGATCTCGTATGGTTCGCGTACTAGGCATGCGGGCTGGTGCGGCTATGTTTGAGGCCAGCCATAACCCAGCGACTTGTATTGACGAGCCCCGGAATTTGACTGGTGAGTCTTCAGACAAACTTGCGACACAGCTCGACGCCCCCGAGCATCAACCGCGCCGAACCCCCCCGACGCACTCGCTCTGTTGGCGCGATTGCGAGGGCAACGACGCTGTACTAACCCGACGTTGGGGGTGCGAAAATACCGCAACCGCTAAAGCCCCTTCATGTATTAAAAGTAGCGCAAGGAGCGGCGATGCACGAGGCACGTGCAACGTGCAGCCCTTGGGAAGACCGTGGCGGCACAGCACAACACTGAGCTAGATTTCAGACGCCATGTTCTTCCCAGAAGTGGCGCGCGGCACGTGTCTCGAGCAATTTCCTCAGACAATGAATGGCGCCACTTTTCCCAAGATAAAGGGGCTTTAGCAACCACCGGCGTACTGATCGTTTGATGGCCCGTTTAACTAATTTAGTTTACCTAGTGCAGCACAACCGCTTGCCTGGGGTCTTTAACGTGCACCACGCAGTAGTGGTACACGACCGCACGCCGGTGGGGAGTAATCACTGGCGGCCATAGCTGTGTGCACGGCTGGGGAGCTCGTGCTGATGGCGGGCTTCCACAGATAATATAGTAAGGGTGCAGGCGAGCTGGTGTAATGTTAACCATGTTGAATAAACCTGAGACTGGCGCAGAAATGAACAAATCAGTTTTATTTAGTCCGCCTCCTTATATAGCCCACAATCCGCACCCCACCAACACGAAGGGGCAACCTCTAACCAGTTCAAACACCAAACCCTCCAATACACAAAGTATACTATAGACGGCCTTCAGGCCGACTCACAAAGATAACTCTACAATCTCCCCCAAAATTTAACAAAAGGGTCAGTACCTATTCTATTCTAACCAAGGTCCGCAAAAAAAAAACAATGCCCTCTCCAACGAAAAAAAAAAACGCACAGACACACAAAAAAGAGCTTAACCTCATGCCAGCAATGAAGGGATGAGACACACTGAACCTGGAAAACGGGGTAAACCTGGTAGCTGACTTTGAGACGTCGTCCTGTCCTTTTGTGTTCCTTCGACTTATATGTTCATTTCTGCCCCAGCTTCCACAGTTCTTTTGCCAAGTGCATTCCGCACAATCAAGATCATTGGTCTTTTCAGCCTAGTAATGTGAGCTCGTTCTAAGCATGCGCTTTGAACATCGTCCTCAAATATCGCGTCCAGTAAATATAACGCGTTTTAGGTTTTTGGTTTTGTCCTAGTCATGACACCACTGTTGTAAATAAAATTTTCTGATCAGCACTTTCATTCACTTGTCTTAACTACGTAGCACACACACACAAGAAAAAGAAGACTTGGCGCAGTTTTTGTAGCATTTTACGAGGAATATTTAGTATACAATGCGGGAAAGTTCTCTGATCAAATCGTCTAACAGAGAAGCGCGCGCTGCCGCCATTTCAAGAGCGCCGATCCCAGACGCAGCAATAGCTCGCCGCAGTCGACGCAAATCACGCACGGGCTCACGAGAGGTCACAACCCGACCAGGTTCCACCGGTACCACTCTAGTAGACCGCTTCTGACGTCTCCCTCAATAAACCGCTCCCCTATCCCCCAGCCATCCCGGGTGTGACGGGTAATCCCATTGCCCTCCCTGACCGCTGCTTTCCATCGGCTCCAATCAAGAGGCCACCCTCGGCGGGCGACAGCGCGGAGCCCACAGAGTTAACCGGGTTAACGCGGTCGCGACACTCGTCCGCGCCGAGGGGACGCTTGGCCCGCGCCTCCTGTTTGCGCGCTCGGAGCCGAGCTTCGGGTGCTACAGCTCCCCCGGCTCCCAAGCACACGCTGCGTGGGCTCGGGAGCAGAGGGCTTCGAACACGAGGAGCTGGCGCGGAATCACGTGATTTGAGCGCGTCTGGGGCTGCAGCAACGCTAGTCGTGATGTCGCTATGTTGGGCGTCGTAAGCCGCGCCGAACGTTGCACGCTGATACGCTTCAGTAACAGTCAGTGACTACGGTTGATTGAGCCAAATTACTTCTTGTTGACAAAGAAATATGAACCATATACCTCGGAAACACACTACGTCAACAGCGTTGCTTGTAAACGATGGTTTAGCAGTCAACACAATCACCTGCTACTGCAAGCTTGTTTTATTTGTGGGATTTATACAGTTTCTTTTATACTATGCTTGCCAGTTTGCGAAAACAAATTTTGCGGCCCTTTTTCTCCGTTCTAGGTCGTCGGAGGGTGCTTGGTGCGCAGCCCGTATAGGTTGGGAAGGAGTGTCAGCTTACCGTCCTTGTTCATGCCCATCTGGAGGCATTTCTTGAGGCGGCACGCCTGGCACTGGTTGCGATGCGCCTTGTCAACTAGGCAGCGGCCCGTGCCGGCCTGGCACCTGCGCGAACACCCGTAAGTTGGCGCCGTATACATCAGAAAAGCGTGAAGGATGGTAGTACAACAGCAAGGCAGCATCCTTGTTACATTCCAAGTTCTCAACGCATAGTCGCTAAACTGCATTGCAATGAAATATTAAAAACAAAGTGAAATTGCTTAGAAGTTTGCCTATTCACCAGCGCCCTAGAAAATAAGGCACACTATCCTAATTTATTTATTATCATTTTTGTACTATTTAATTTAATGCGTAGACTATGGTCACGCGATGTTTCTACTGTAGTCAACCATCAGCCTTTACGTTCGTCGCCAGTTGACTAAAGAGCCACCCTTTTTGCATGCCGCGGCGCGCTTCAGTAACAGTATTTTACAGAGCAGGCACGGCGAGTGATAATGATAGCGCTTTAAGCTACCGACAAACGTTGAAGGGGAAGAAAGAGTAGAGCTCTCGATAGCAGTCGTCTACGAGGTTTGGACGGCTGGCAGTGCTGTGTCGCAACTTTGGTGACAAACAAAGTGGCACTCCACGAGGCTCGGTCCGCATCGCCGGTGCAGTCGGGTCGGCGCTCGAAGACGTAGCACGAATGCGGAGCGCAATTTCGTCTGCTTCTTTTGCAGGGGTTGTGGTGACGTCATAACTCCGAGCTCTGATCTGCTCTGACTGAATAATAGTGGCTAGACCTCAAGTCAGCTTGTTTCGAGGTCTACCCACTAACCTACAATCAGAGCCAATCAGAGGTCGCCCTTCTGACGTCACCACAACTCCTGAGCAAGAAGCTGACGACTTGCTTTCCGCATACCACCCAAAAAGGTGAAGGTCTTTCCTCCGCCAACGTCCTCAATAGTGACAGAGCTGTATATTGGAAGAGTTTGGCCAATGGGCGGAGCAAAGGCCGCCGCCAGCGCCGAATATTCCCCCCGCGGATACAGCGTAAACTAAAAGTGCGACACAGCGTCGACCAATGAGCAGACCGCGACGTCACAATATCGGAAACGACATTGAAAGCGTGAAATAGGAGCTTTATATATTGGCGTCTCTCTGACGATGGCATCAATAGCAAATAAGCAGCAATTATCGCAACTACGCAGTTTGCTCTGGTTTGGAGCGCACGATCGTTTATTTCTACCGTTGAATACGGACGTGACGAAAACCTCACATACTCCAATTTTTCAGTCACCTTTATAAAGCGACGTCTAAGCGACGCTTCAATTTGTCGAGTCGGATTTTTGGAGATCCCGACCACCGCTAGGGTCTGTTTCGCGGCCTGTGGTTGGCCACGAAATGTTCGCCAATTCAAACCAATGAATGGCCGAACTCTCCCAATACACGGCTCTGACTAGTGAATCCGCACAGCGCAGCCTATCTTAACGTCCGCGTCGCCGCGAACGCGTCTCGCATGCGTCTCACGACGAGAGCGACGCTAGCAGACGGCGACGCCAAGACGCGCGCGTTTGCCGCTTTGCCGCGTCCTCTCCATCAAACTTCAGCGTGTTTTACACTAACGTGACGCCTTGTCTTCAGTTGTCACCGACAACATAAGAAACACAGGGAGTTTCTTAAGGTGTCGGTGTCTGTAGTGACTGGACGGCGTGGACGGCGCACTCGCCTGTAGATGAGCTTCCTGCGGACGCTGCGTTTGAAGAAGCCGCTGCATCCGTTGCAGGCCAGGATGCCGTAGTGCTTGCCGCTCGACGTGTCCCCGCAGACGACGCACGTGAGGCCAGGGGAGCCGCCGCCGCCGCCGCGCCGGGACCCGCTGGACGCGCATCGGGACTCGTCCGACGAGGCCGGAGGGCGGCACGACATGCCGTCCGCCTGCACGCATTCCCGATACACCTGTAGCTTTGGGGTTTTCAGCGGCGCCCATGGCGAGTCAAGTCGGATATTTTTAGGTCGCGTTTTTTTTGCGCGTCGCGTTGCCTCCTTTCATACGTTCACAGACGCTGAAGGTAGCTGACAGACGCTAGTTTGCATCCGTGGATCGTGCACGGTGGGAGTCTATAGACCGACGTATCTAGACTAGCTCGGTTGTGAAACTCCCGCAGAGGGCGGAGGGGGTGTACTCCTTCTCCTTCTTTCCTCATCGCCTCCAATTCGCCTCTCGTCTTGTTTGCTGTTTATTGAGACCGTTAGCCCAGAAGAGTCGATACAGGGTGAATGTTTAGAAGGCAAAATATACATCTTGGGCATACATTAGGGCCAGATGCACGAGAG
The DNA here is from genome assembly GCA_037355805.1 of Ixodes ricinus. Taxonomy (NCBI): domain Eukaryota; kingdom Metazoa; phylum Arthropoda; class Arachnida; order Ixodida; family Ixodidae; genus Ixodes; species Ixodes ricinus. Next base: position 6,926 of record JAZHYW010047566.1, on the reverse strand, counting down.
TTAAAGACACAGTTTCACCGCTCAGAACCCAAAGCAATGCTTAAAAAAATTTCGACACACACAGCCAAACAAGCACAACCACATTGCTCACTACTCGAAATAAATCGCAAAACGTTTAATGCGCTCAATCAGACACGTAAAAAAGCAAAAGCAAAAATTAATACGGCATAAACTCTAGCCTGCACTATAGGACGCTATACGGGCGAGCACATTATATTCAAATTGGCTTAGAGAGTCCCCCTTTCACTACATCACGGGGAAGAGAGTTTCAATCCTTTATGGTTCGTGGAAATAGTTAACATTTAAATGAGTTTAATGTGCGCCATTAAGGGTGTGATTTGATCTGGATGGCTGCTTCTGACTGGACGAGATGTTTGCGGCTTATTGTAACCATTAAGCGTCAAAGCTGAAAAGATGTCGATGCATTGAGTAAAAACATTTTAACCTCGCTATTTTTCGTCAATCTTCAAGATGTGACGGGTTAATTATTTTTAGCATTTAACTAACAGGGTCTGTTATTCTGTACTTTGACAAAATAAAACTTGCTGCTCTTCTTTGAACCCGTCGCCTGAATGGTCATTTATATAGAAGGGTGGTGAGCTGGTCTAGTTGGTAAGCAGTATGGTTGAAGTCAGCGAGAAACGTGAGGAAACTGTACAAGAATACAGGATACAGGATAGACGCTGAACTCTCAACTCAATATTTCATCCAGAAGAGAAGAGGAAAGGAGCTGACACATCACCAACACGCATGTGCTCATGGCACGGGAACCCTAGGGCGCGGGGCGATGGATTCAGCGCATCGAAGCGTTTAAAAACAAAACTTCTTTTCAGATAGTGTAATAGAAGGATGTCGCACGCAGTGCTCGTCCCCCAGACCTTGTGTAATATACGCCTCGCAAGTTTCTCTGGAGAGTGTTTCTTTATATCGACCGATGATAGCGGTGCAGGCGAGATTTGGATTACATGTACAGGCTTGACTGTGTGGAGGCAAGTGACCTCCCCACCGTTGACCTTGTAGACAGGTTATGTTCACGTAGCCTATCATTAATACATCTTCCCGTCTGTACCACGCACGTTCTTCTTTATTCTTCTCTTCTGTGTGAAATATTGAGTTGTGAGTTCAGCGTTCATCCTGTCTCCTGTATTCTTCTCCAACTTCTTCACGTTGCTCGCTTGACTTTAACCATGTATAAGGCCATCTATATTTTCTTTTTAAAACTGTGTGTTCCATAGAGCAGGGTCACGCGCGATCTAGAGTTCTAGACGCTATTCTTCGAATCATTTGCATTGACGTCTGCTACAGCATGTAAAATAATGCTTCTAAGGCATTTTAGACGGCCTGGAAAAAATCGGTTTCTTAACGTATCGGTCTGAGATTTACTAAAGAGGTGCAACCACGTGGTGGACGCATGGAATGAAAATATCAACGGATAAACTTACGTTGTTAAAAAAAGAAGAAAAAAAAGAAAAATCTCTTAGCCTTGCCATTCTGTTGAAGAAGGAAGATCAGCGAAGCTGTACCGTGGCGGGAATGAAGTAATGGCCGGCCGCAAGTCGGCAAGCCAGAGTGGAAAATCTCGAAAGGTTGTCGCCATCTATGAGCGACGGCGGCAACCAGACAACCAGAAAGCCGGTTGTGTGGTTGCCGCCGTCGCTTATAGATGGCGGTAGCTGTCCAGAGTTTGGTGTCATTATTAGTTTGCTGGTGTACGCGATCCTGGGGATACTAGCCCTTAACAGCTCCGCTGTAAAATTTGTTTCGGGTTATCTGCCGCAGCATTCGCCGATGACGTCATGACCGGGGTTGCCTAGTTAAATCTTCCTCTGACAAGTGTCGGGAGCGAAGAGAGCGTCGGCAGAAACGCGCGCTGGCGTAGAGAAAAGTTTCCCAAGATCGTCTGCAAAGCTCGGCGCCGGCGCGCTCGACGCTTCCGACATGGGCCGGCGGCAGATTTAACGAGGCGATTCCGGTCATAACGTCGTCTGCGAATGCCGCGACCAACAGCCCGAAGCAGGTTTTTATTTTTATTTTTTTTTTTTTGGAACAAGGTAGGGTCACCCGTTTATATTTTCACCCCATGCTTCCACCACCTAGCCGCGCCTCTATAGTAACTCGCAACGCGATTCGTCTAAAAACCAACTTTTGCGGGCCGTCTAAAGTGCCTTAAAAGCGTTAGTTTGCATGCTGTAGAATACGCTGTAGTCAACAGAGCAGCCGTGCATAAAACGGTGGCGCACTGAACGACGGGAGACGGGCTGGGGGGGGGGGGGGGCACTGCTCGTGGAAGCCGCGTCTATGGGCAGTCGCGTAACTGAGCTAATCTAGCAACGCTGGCTAGGCCGCCGCTTGACATCAGCTATATTCCACTATCTCGCGTAACTCAGTGGTCACATTCGGGTACATGGGCTCACAAAAGCACTAAGAGCATCGATAAATATGAAGAAATATTTGCATTAAGGAACGCATAGACATATGAAGGATTAGCAGTAAGCAGCTATCATCATTTATGAATTTCTATTTCAATTTCACTTTCAAAGCTGAAGGGGGTGGGATCTAGGTAACTGACAAAATCAGAATGCCAGGCAGGTCTGTAAGGCTGCGGACGGCTGCGTACACGGTGCGCTCACGTTTCGTCCGCTAAAATCAATCTTTTTTTTTTTTTACGGCGTTATTGACTTGGTTGTTCGAGACTCCAGCCATTTGATCCGTGTACCGTCCCGTCCCGGCTTAGCACCGCAGTGGCGGTGAGCAATGCACGTATTGAGTCTACGAGAAAGTCGGTAGTGTTTGTTGAGGGCTCAAGCCCCAAGGGTGTTTGTGTTGTTAGCCTGCCGTTCATAGGGTGGGCAGGTCAGGGTTCAACTGTCTGGCCCGTTCCGACCAGAGTGAAAGAGGGTGCAATCATAGATAGGCCGCATGGACTTGAGCACCTCATCCCGCGTCAGTGATACTAGGATCCCTGACTCTGTACAAGTAACCAATGTACAAAGTTTGCAAATGAAATTATTCTAAATTTAACCTTTGTAAACATCACCACCAGGAAATATCTCCGATTCGTCCACGCCTCCATATCATTGTCGACAGCACGGAAGGAACCGGCTCTGCCAGCGCCAAGCTGCCAGTCCCAACATCAAATGAATATTTACTATGACCTTATGTCCAGCACGAGCTTATTACCATCGACAACGCTTCGACGTGTCGTGAGGAGGGGACCGTCGTAATAAGCGCAGATAGCATTTGCCGTGACTCGCGAATATAAAATATGAACGGATCTGTTTTTCTACTTCGTACACAAATGTGGTGTCACTCTGATATTCTTCCCCAATTTTTATTATTGCAAAAAAGAAATGAATAAAATGAATTACCACGTACGCATTTTCGAAGGATTGTTCAGCCTCGTAGGCGAGCAAACCAGTTGCAAATTTAAAACCAATACTTAGGTTCTAACGCCGACAACATGATGTATTGTAAATTTTAGATGTCGACCGTGGTCCTTTTTGCTGAAATGCATTTCCCCAAGTCGCCTCTGGGCTTACGTATACATCATAATTTGGTGGGGTTCAGCCGCCCTTTTCTGCCGCCACAATGGTGACTGGTGCAGTCATAAAACGGCTGAATAGGCTGACTATTCAAAGGATCTATTTACAACCAAGCAATCCTACATGGTCTTGTAAATGAGCAACTGCAAATCGATACGATCTGCAAATCGCAGATTTTTAACTAATCTTCGGCCGATGCGCGAATTCCCAACTCTAGAACCGCAAGGGTGCTTTGCCGCAGTCCGAGTAATGCTGAGTGAAGCCCACCTTCCGTTTTTGCTCTACTTATGAAGGGAGGCTTCCTAGCAACAAGGGCCATCTTGCGGGGGAGTACCATTTGCAGGTGCATCGCAAGCGCAAACTTTGAAAATGATCGAAGACATTTTTATTTTATATATTTTAATTTTAACATAGTGCCAGCCGTGAGGCCAGAGCAGGTTCGTAGGCATTTTAAAAGTACAAACATACTCAAGTAAAATGTTACCAATAAAACCAGGCATATCTTCACTATTAAGTCCGTGGATAGGCAATTCCATTCATCAATACATTTGACAAAAAAAGTTCCTAAGAGTCAGTGTTGAAGCGATGAAGCACAATACATTTCTTGTGCTTCGCTCTAGTTGCTTTATTCAAGTTTTGCAAGCGTAACATATTTCTAAATATCAATAAAATAATCATAATGTAGAAATAAAAAAAAAACACTTTCATTCTAGTCAACCTTATCCTGGTACTTATGGGCCGTATAGTTCGCATCGGACTTGAGTAGGGTGACAGTCTGTGGATCCATAGCGATTGAATATTAATCGGACAGATTTACTTTGTATGCGTTCTGTTTTGCGAATGCTTTATTGTGTGAATGGTTCCCAAACTGGGCTTTCATATTCAATCGTCGGTAATATCAGTAACTTATATGCCGCTGGTTTGGGCTCAGGAACAGCAAATTCTAACTTCCGTCTTAATGTCCAACGTTTTCTTAGCGCTTTTTTGGAGACGTTTTCTATGTGTGCATTCTAGTTCAAGATTTGGTTTAAAAAAAAACGCCTAGGTATTTGTAATTTTGTACATATTTTAAAGGCATCGTCCCAACACTATAGGTGAGCTGCGCTGGTACTTTTTTTCTCATTATGTCCATATAGACAGTTTTTTATGTCAATTTTCCATTTGTAATAACCGTTTCTCAATTTTTGAAAATGCTCATTCAGTCTCTTGTAATCATCGGATGTTTGTATTTTTGAATATATAATTGTATAATCGGCAAAATGCCTCATTGCAACACCAACTTGAAATCCAACGCTCCTGTCACTGACATATAGGATGAATAGCAGCGGCCCAAGGACAGACCCCTGAGGCACTCCTGATATAACCGATAAGTTGTTTGACATTGTACTATTCAACTGCACGAACAGCTCTCTACCAAACAGAACAGCTTCAAGCCAGGACAGAATTTTCATTGTTAAAAATATATTTGTAGTTTTGGGTGAGAAATACGATCGAATGTCTTGGAAAAATCTAAGAACACCACATCTATCTTTCCGTGCTTGGCGAGGCATGAACATAGGTTGTGGGTTACTTCTATTAGTTGTGTAACTGTTGAACGATCTCGCCTAAGACCATACGGATCATACCCTAGAATGCAATTTTCCTCGACAAAAGTTATAATGCGATTATAGATAATGTATTCAGGCATTTTACAACTTGTACTTGTGAGTGAGATTGGACGACAGTTATGTATATTTGTTCCTTCTCCAACTTTGGTATCGGAACTATTTATTTACACTTCCAGCCACGCGGAAGACTCACACAAGATAGTGATCTTTTATATACACTCTAAGAGATGCCTACGCGTCAACTTACCCGATAAACACTCAAAGCGCCAATCTCTGCCATCTACGAGATCAGCTCAGCGAATGATGAGGCGGAACATCCGTTTAGACATAAAAATGAAGTCTGGGCTGTGGCACTGTGCAGTGCAAAGCGTCATGCTTGCATTGCGTAATGCCACGGCGCGGACTTAATTATTGAGGTTTAAACAGATGTTCGGCCTCAGTCATTCTGCTGAGTTGATTTCGTAGATCGCAGAGATTGGCTCTTTGAGTGTTTGTCGGGTAAGTAGACGCGCTGCCATTTCTAAGAGAGTATAGTGGCTAAGTAGGGAGGACACCACACTGCATATTATTTTATGAATATGTTTGGGACTCCATCAGTGCCAGGTGATTTGTTTATTATCTAAGTCTAGAAGCAAACCAAAAAATGCCCTTGGGATTGATCCGAATATCATCTACATACCTGCAACCGGTGATGTGTACGTTTGATAATGTGGAGTGATCTCATTATCACGGGGTGTAAAAACAGACTGGTAAGTAGCTACTAAACAATATGGAAATTGCCTAAATCGCTAACGATTTCATCATCAACAAAACAAGAAATTCTTTTTTTTTTTGGCCGGCGACAAGTTAGTGACATGCAGCGGCGTAGATTTTTCATTTTCCCGGGGGGGGGCGAGGCGAAGTTCTCCGGAAGGGGGTGTGTTTTCCGCGCAAATATTTTTTATACCGGCAATTACCAGTAGTTTATTTTAGGGGGTACATTTTACAGCGTATGTATATCGCCATGTGCCGTCGCTGTGTGCATTACTTTGCTTACATGCCACTACTAGAAGCTCGTTACATGGCATGTAAACAGCGTCTCGGTATGATCATGTGCCCGGGGGGGGGGCTCTGTCCCCTTCGGGTCTCACCAGGGGGGCCACGGCCCTGATGCCCCCCTCCCCCTTAGTCTCCGCCTATGGTGACATGTACCTCCAAAACTGATCGGGAGATGATTTTATAAAATTGTGAGGGGTAATTCATTAATGTAAGTTTTTTTGGCGTTTATTATAGAATTTTTTAGTTTGTTGAGACAGTGTTCTTGTTTCAGCTCGCTGACCGGGCGACTTATTCAAGCGCAGACATTTTCTTCGTCGTTTTATGCGGTGTTTCAGCGGTGTAATACTCCTCTGGTGATCCAAGTATTTTGCTCTGTTTTGACACGAAGCGGAACAAAAGCGATCTTTGGCTGTTTTTTCTAGTGTTTTAAACGCCGCGCACGCTTGTTCTGCCATTGTGGTTCCCAATAGAACATACTGTTCGAAGTCTGTAAAATGTAAATCTAACATGTCAAGTACGCCTTCATCATCGGCTCGAGTAAAATTTGGAAATGTGGCCTTCGCTGATGGTTGCGAGGTTTGACCGTCTAATTGACACTGAATGCCAGCTCAGCTTTAATAAATCCCCTGTTTTCAGTCCTTTAGCGTCCGAATATGCCCAAAAAATGAAACTATCTTAAACGCTTCTTAAGAATCCCCGCTTCCTCTATGTTGTCTGGCTTTAAACAGAAAGATACGCG